>JAXIVJ010016141.1:0-29726 GCA_036785665.1 Chirona hameri
CAGGGTGTCCAAAGTTGTGTTCGGAGATGAACATTGACATTGTCTACCGAATTTCGTTTGAAACATCCTGATCCCACTGTTGGTTCCGAAAATATCGCTTTGCCGACCTCGATTCTGGCCGCCATCTTGGACTTCAAATCCATATAACTCAAAAATTGACCGACCGATTTTCAATTTTGTGGCGTTAAACGATCCGCTAGTGTGTTGGCTTAAATGTCGCGCAAAAACCACCGCCCTGCTCTGTTTCGTTTTCGAGCTATTCACGAAAAACATGTGGGGGCCCAAAAGTCCCTCTCCTCCCTCTCCAGTGCGCGTGTTAAACCTGGTTCCCGGACGATTTGTCTGTCAGGGAACCAGGCTGCAGCGCGTAGGAGTAACCGTGCTACGTGTATTACAACTGTCGCGCCCGTGACGGCGGGACATTTTTTGATCCTGTTTTCGTCGCTATCGTTGCTGGACGGATGGTTTGCGAGTCAGGAATGAACACCTGAACTGGATGGAAGGAAGTGTGTTTTGCGTGCCAAAACTGCTGTGGCAGGCAGTTTTGGAACGCAGTCTGAAGTTCTGGAGCGGTCTCATGCCCAATGACAACTTTATGCCAGGTCGGGCAGATTGGATCTATGAAAACATGAAACTGTAAGTAAAATAATACTGCATATCTTCCCTGAGGTCTCCAAATTCGCTACATTTGAGGTAAATATCTTTACTTTAGCTCACTGAGCTAAAACAGGCCTGCTTGAAAGTATGGAAAAGAAAGCATTTCGTTTCACGCTGTCACATTGCACGAAGTGGGCTGTAAAGCTACGGACATCATACCAGGGACGAGCATATAAAGCTGAATGTCTCGTCAGAAAGATAAAGGGCTTTGCTCAGAGTACGTTGGGCCTTGCATAATTCTTGAGTGGAATGTAAAAGACGCAACTGGAGGTCGTGGAACTCGTTTAATGTTAGATCATCAAGGACATGTTTATAAGACTATATACCCGTGTCGCTCTTTGCTGTGCCGCCGAGGTGCTGGTCCTTTGGTGTGCTGAATCAGGTGAAACATGCGTGCCGTGCAGAATGGTGCAGTTTCCATATGGGCACTGTAATCCCAAGCTGCACTCCAAAGCACGGGTTGGTCTAGAACAGACTTCAAAGCACGGGTTGGTCTAGAACAGCACGGGTTGGTCTAGAACAGACTCCAAAGCACGGGCTGGTCCAGAACAGCACGGGTTGGTCTAGAACAGACTCCAAAGCACGGGCTGGTCCAGAACAGCACGGGTTGGTCTAGAACAGCACGGGTTGGTCCAGAACAGACTCCAAAGCACGGATTGGTCTAGAACAGCACGGGTTGGTCCAGAACAGACTCCAAAGCACGGGCTGGTCCAGAACAGCATAAGAGCGGGTTTTACGGGCCAAAGCCCAAGAAGTGTTAAACTAGTTTTAAAAAAACTCATAAGATTTGCTTGTTATAAGAACTCATCGGATTTTACTTGTTTGTTCATCAAAAACTGATTTAAATTAATTTTCGTTTGGTTAAATTGTCCATGTTTGGTTTCAAAGCAGGAAATGTGGCCGTGTTGTGCTGATTTCAGTCGGATTGGTGAGGACGTGGCCCTGATGCCCCTTTGGATCCACCCCGTTGTTCCAAAGCAAACAATTCATCCTTTCCTGTCAAGCGCTAGGATTTGTGGTTCTCCGAAGCCTTTGAAGAAGACATGGCATATGCCGTGTTGACATACTTTTACATCTGATAGAACGCAAATCAAAATCTTGTCGCTTTTTGCAGAAGCGCTGGCGATGTCCTTCTGCAGGAGGGAGCCGGGGTAGTATACTGCGAAATGCTATCAGCTGCGGAAGTGGCGGAGTTCCGGTAATACGGCACGGAATCCGACCGGAAACAGGCACATCCGGTCCGATTTCCGCCGACCGGGTCAGATGCACACAGAGTTGTGCTATTCCTCCGCTCCGAACCACACCGAGGTATAACAAGAGTCACCAGTCGGTGCAGAGTGGGGCGAACCATAGGTACCGTATTTTACATCCATTCGATCGATTATTTAAGGGTAATATTTGTGAAATATAATTTATAATTTCTTATGAAATTCTATGATTTTTGTTCAAATGAAATATTAACAACATGCAACATATTGTTTGATATATTCCCCTTTTAAAACGGATCCATTACTATTTGTTGATAAAAGATGCAAAACACAATGAAATTCTTTGTATTTTGAAGTAGTGACACTGAAAGTGATTTAATCGTTCTAGATGTGCGCCCCAGACCCGGACAGCTGCTGTGCGTTGGGGTAGCGTTGGCGGGGAGAGAGACCAGCTGGGGGCGGGGAGAGAGACCAGCTGGGGCGGGGGAGAGAGACGAGCTGGGGGCGGGGAGAGAGACGAGCTGGGGGCGGGGAGAGACCAGCTGGGGGCGGGGAGAGAGACGAACTGGGGGCGGGGAGAGACCAGCTGGGGACGGGGAGAGAGACGAACTGGGGGCGGGGAGAGAGACGAACTGGGGGCGGGGAGAGAGACGAACTGGGGGCGGGGAGAGAGACGAGCTGGGGGCGGGAGAGAGACGAGCTGGGGGCGGGGAGAGAGGCGAACTGGGGGCGAGGAGAGAGACGAGCTGGGAGCGGGGAGAGACCAGCTGGGGGCGGGGAGAGACCAGCTGGGGGCGGAGAGAGACCAGCTGGGGCGGAGAGAGACCAGCTGGGGGCGGGGGAGAGAGATGAGCTGGGGGCGGGGAGAGAGACGAGCTGGGGGCGGGATGTGCAGCGAGAAGTCGATGTGCGCGTGACTTGAGCGGCGGCATTTTGAGCTCGGCGCTGGCTGACGGCTCCTCGGCGATGACAAGGCATGATGCGGGAAGGGACGCGGGCCAGCCGGCGCCGCGAGCTGAGAGCGGCGGCTGAACAGCAGCCTGCTCACGACTATCTAGAGCCGGCGCACAGTGGGCGATAACGGCCTGCTAGCGCGACATGGGGTGAAAAAATACAATTTATGACCAACAGAATCAAAATTTGAGTTAATCCTACAATTTTCATTCCACGGTTCTCCGCTTTGATGGAACATTTTTTCTGAATCGTTAGAGTTTACACTTTGTGCCTATTAAAAGAAACCTTGCGCATATTTGCGTTTTTTATTTTGGGGCTTATTTTATAGTGTACATCACTATTAACTCTGCGCCATTACAATGCCCGGTTCTCTGCTGTCCCTAGTTAATTGTCCGTACAAGGGCCATTTTTTAAAGATAAAAGTCTAAAGATAGCAAATGACAAGAGCTACCAAATAGCGATCTCAAATTTCCGATTTTTTTTTGTCTTTTGACCCCAAAAAAAAATCGAGAGAAAAAATATTTTGTTTAAAAAGATGCCCTTAAAATCAAACTTTTCAAACATTTTCCAAAAAAAAAACGGAATATATGTTGGACAACCACATATTGCCAATGCCCAAATCAAATTTCAAAGCAATATCTTTGTTTTTGACTGACTTATGGCTCCCTAAGTAAGAGTAACTCATGACGTTATATTTGTTATTGCGTTTTTGGCTTTTCTTAACCAGATACAGATAAATAAATGCCAGCACTGTATTTCTGAGACAAAATTGGTCTAGAAACATGCCTTTTGTATTGATATTGATCAATTTCAAATGTTGACCCTTTGTGACCTGACCTTGATCTGCGCTATGCTTGACACTAACTTCACTTAACTGAGGTCAGATGGTAGAATGACTATCACTATCGAATTATACGTGTACAATAGCCCATAAAACATGTGTCGCATGACTTTCGTATATTTTCTGTGCAGTGACCATTTGTGACCTGACCTTGACCTTGACCTTTGCCAAAAATCTCCCTTTAGCTCATGCGGGATGTGTATTATACCTTTGGGAGCATTTTGGGTGATCATGGTCGCAATCAAAGGCTTTAGATGGAAAGTATGGCCCATAAACTCAAATGCCTCGATTTTGACCTTAACCTAACCTAACCTAACCTAACCGATCCCTGTGGGACACCGTGGTCCTGATTTTGATTTGGAGAATATGTGTTGCCGCACCTTACATTAAAAGTTATATTGTCTAAAAAGTTTATTATAAATTTGGCGAGTCTTCCTCGGATTCCGGCCTTATGGACCTTTATTAAAAGTGCGGTCTTATTAACTCTGTCAAAAGCGGCTCTCAAGTCAAGGAAGAGGGCGACTGTGACCTCTTCCTCGAAAGCCGTGCTGGACAGAGTCAATAAGACCAACTAAATTGTCCGCAGTGAATCGACCAGATCGAAAACCACTTTGGAATGGGGAAAGTAAATGGTTTGATTCGATGTATGTCCTGATACGTCCATTAACCATGCGTTCGAATAGTTCACATGCGCAACTAGTAAGAGAAATAGGGCGATAGCTAGCGGGAGAAGATTTAGGTTTGCGAGGTTTTAGTATAGGAATTAGCGTACTACTATGCCAAGATTCAGGAAAAGTGCCTTCAAACCACATGGTATTGAAGGCCGTTAGTAAATTAGTGAGACCAGTCTCTGTTAAGTTTTTAAAGAAGGAGTAGTCAATTTGATCTGGCCCTACAGAAGTTTTACCACATTTACTAATAGCGTATGTTAGTTCTGAGTTGGTGAAAAGAGGGTTATAGATTTCTACGTTGTCAGAGTCAAAGTTAAGAGATTGAAATTGATTGTTATACTGGTTAGTGAAGGTTGGTGTACATTGTTGTGTTGATGATATGTTAGCGTAGTGTTGAGCAAATTGTGTTGCCACCTCTAGGGGGATCGTGTAAGATATGTTGTGGATGTGTAAGTGTGGGTGGGATTTTGTATGACGGTGGTCTGGCATTATGACTTTGGCCTAATATGTGATCTCATTTCCACAATTTCGAGTATGCTTTAGATGCTAGTCACTGAGAGATTTCGAATGCCGCCTTATGCGTCTCGCTGCGATCATTGGTTCCGGAGATCACGAGGGGGAGGGGCAATATCCTCCCCCCACACCCCGGTCAATGCCGGGTTAAACCCAGATAAAAGAAAGTGCATATTTTGAGCTCCCTGATTCATCAGCTATCGATTGATATGCTACATGTTTAAACCGATGCCGTAAATTGAAGCAGAAACGCTGTGTCGCGCTAAAAGGCCGTTCTCGCCCACTGTGCGGCGCCGCGAGCTGAAAGCCGGCGCGGCTGAACAGCAGCCACGATACAATGACGTCTGCCGGGAGGTAACTGACGCCGGGAGCCGGCAGATACTGCGGACTGGTGTCACCGGCAGACACGATACAATGACGTCTGCCGGGAGGTAACTGACGCCGGGAGCCCGCAGATACTGCGGACTGGTGTCACCGGCAGACACGATACAATGACGTCTGCCGGGAGGTAACTGACGCCGGGAGCCCGCAGATACTGCGGACTGGTGTCACCGGCAGACACGATACAATGACGTCTGCCGGGAGGTAACTGACGCCGGGAGCCGGCAGATACTGCGGACTGGTGCCGCCGGCAGACGAAGACGATACAATGACGCTCAACGAAAAGTGAGGCTAACTTCCGAGTTATTTTGTTGCAGGATGGCGTAGAGCTAATGAATCATTTTTTAGTCTGCAAACTGTGTCTGCAGTCTGCAAACTGTAGTCTGTGTTTAGTAGGGGTCGGTGCTCGGTACACTTACAATATGCAGTCTATTTTGATAACATTGAAAATAAATATCTTCCACCATGCTATTATGACAGATTTGTGACTACCGGTGGTTCGGTTTCCACTATATTGTAATTCACACAAATACTTTATCTGATTATTTGTGTAAATCCACAGAAAATCGCGGTTTAGGTCATATATTGGGAAAGCTATGCAGTTAGACCAAGCCGTTAAATACCGACCAAACTACTACCCCGCACAATGCGCATGCTTCTCGCTTCTAAATTCTATCGCAAATTGATGAGGTTTGAAACAAGCAATGTAAGAGACGAGCCATTTTAGCCAATTTGCTCTCCCCAATCTGAGATTGACCTTCCAACATTCTATCGACGCTGCAAGGTAATACCCATGCGACACTACTCTGTGGAATACTCGCGTCCGATTGTCCCTGTGGTGGCTTTATTTCTGGCTCGGCCCATGCAGACGCGTGTCCAGTACCATGTGAAAAAAATCGGCAAAACTTGCTACACATATTAGTGAAAACTCTTGAACTCAAGTTACAAAAAAACAACACATAGAAGGCACTTAACTGCTGGAAGTACACAAACCTGCGGTCCTCGCCAACTCTTGATAAATCAATACCTTCTGTTTGTTGTTTCTAGGAACGTGAGTTCAAATGTTTCCGCTATCGTGGAGTAAGTTTCGATCGATTTGTTTAATCTCACCACCCCGGACAGTGCGGCCGGGTCATCTCAGGCGGCTGCCGGCACCGCGCCGGGTCGGGTCCGGCCGGGTCATCTCCGGCGGCTGCCGGCACCGCGCCGGATCGGGTCCGGCCGGGTCATCTCAGTCGGTGAACAGACGCGGCTGCCGGCACCGCGCCGGGTCGGGTCCGGCCGGGTCATCTCCGGCGGTGAACAGACGCGGCTGCCGGCACCGCGCCGGGTCGGGTCCACTGACACAACCAAGAGCCGTGCGACACAGCCGGCTGGCAGCTGGCAGCGAAAATATTTACCGACGTTCACGTTGACTTCGCGGCGGCCGGAGCTGGCCGCTGCCAAGGGAAATAGGCGTGAAGTCGTCCTGAGGCGGCAGATCGCCGGTAACCCGGACCACGGCCCGCTGGACGCTCTCCCCCCCCCCCCCCCCGGATGGGGGGGGGGGGGGCAGGAGCGGCTTTGTTGTCCTGTCCAGGGAGTGGGTGTCCGGTATTTGGCTATTGTGTCGTCTGGGAAGCTGATGTCCGGCGTCTGGGTGGGAAGGTGTCTGGGTGTCCGGCGTCTGGGTGGTTGGGAAGCTGATGTCCGGCGTCTGGGTGGGAAGGTGTCTGGGTGTCCGGCGTCTGGGTGGTTGGGAAGCTAATGTCCGGCGTCTGGGTGGGAAGGTGTCTGGGTGTCCGGCGTCTGGGTGGTTGGGAAGCTGATGTCCGGCGTCTGGTTGGGAAGGTGTCTGGGTGTCCGGCGTCTGGGTGGTTGGGAAGCTGATGTCCAGCGTCTGGGTGGTTGGGAAGCTGATGTCCAGCGTCTGGGTGGTTGGGAAGCTCATGTCCGGCGTCTGGGTGGGTGGGAAGCTAATGTCCGGCGTCTGGGTGGGAAGGTGTCTGGGTGTCCGGCGTCTGGGTGGTTGGGAAGCTGATGTCCGGCGTCTGGGTGGTTGGGAAGCTGATGTCCGGCGTCTGGGTGGGAAGGTGTCTGGGTGTCCGGCGTCTGGGTGGTTGGGAAGCTGATGTCCGGCGTTTGGTGGGAAGGTGTCTGGGTGTCCGGCGTCTGGGTGGTTGGGAAGCTAATGTCCGGCGTCTGGGTGGGAAGGTGTCTGGGTGTCCGGCGTCTGGGTGGTTGGGAAGCTAATGTCCGGCGTCTGGGTGGGAAGGTGTCTGGGTGTCCGGCGTCTGGGTGGTTGGGAAGCTGATGTCCGGCGTCTGGGTGGTTGGGAAGCTGATGTCCGGCGTCTGGGTGGTTGGGAAACTGATGTCCAGCGTCTGGGTGGTTGGGAAGCTGATGTCCGGCGTCTGGGTGGTTGGGAAACTGATGTCCGGCGTCTGGGTGGTTGGGAAGCTGAGAGGCTGATGGCCTTTATCGTTTGTCAGGGAACTGGATAGCTGACACTTCTGTGTTGTGCGATAATGTATTGTTTTCTTGTTTTTGAAATGTGTTAAGGTTAATGTCTGGGGTGGTGAATAATTTGTTATCTCTGTAAAACACATTGTAAAAATAAAGTGAAATTAAAATATCTTAAACACGTTCTTAAAAATATGTTAAGCAGCTGGCCGGCACCATTTTTAGGCCAGGGTATTTCCAACTATTTCATTGTTACGAACTTCGCCGTTTAGGAATGTCTGTTATTGTATTCCCTTGTCCTAATCACGTTGACTGCTTTGTTGCATACCGACGTGAGTGTTGCTGCTGTTCTGATGCACATATATGCTGCACTGGCACCACGTTTTAATTGATAAGCGACGCAATGGTTGTGCACAGCGCACACAGTAGAGAGGCGGCGTCATCTACCAAGGGAATATATAATATGGCGGTTGTAAATGTAGGTAGAGCCAGTAGTGTACCCAGAATTCACTCCAGGAGGGGGCAATTTTTGATCAGGGGGCTTAAAGTACCCCCCAACAAAAACTCACCGAATTTGGCCTACTATATTTTTAAAAGGGCATATTTTCACTATTTTCTCTAAAAACAAACAAAAAATCATTATTTTTTTCGACCAATGGGGGCACATACAGACCTTCAGGGGAGGGAGGGGGGGGGGCAATTGCAACAGTTGCCCCCCCCCCTTGTGTACGCCTATGGGTAGAACGCTTTATACAAGACTTCATTTCTTGTCAAAGCATATGTCCAGATGTGGCGTATTTTCAGATATGTATAACGATCAATTGAGCAAATTCATGTTTAACGCGATATTGTGTGCTTGGCTTGTTTTTAACCCTCGCCCTACGGGGGGCTGACAACCCCTCTGAGGTTTTTCTTGAATAACTTTTTACACATGCATACCATTTTGCTGATTTTTTTTTTGTAGCTAAGTTTACAACAATTGTACGTATGCTGTAAATTTTTTTAATGAAATTGGTCAAGTAGTTTGGGAGATAATCATGTTTTGATGACGTCATGTTGGTGGAAAAACGATAAATATTTGACAATTCGTAGAAAACAGAGTTTTAAAGCCAATTGCAAACGTAATTCATCAAAAATAAAAATAAATGTAATTCTCTTTAAAATGGCAATCTCGGATTTCCAAAATTATGGGATTTTAACCCCTAAATTCTAGAAAAGCTGATTTTTTTTGGGAAATATCACCACAAAATCAAAATTTTCGAAGGTGTTAGAAAAACTGGAATATATGTGAGAGAACTGAGTATGGAAAATACCGAAACAAAATGTATAAGCAATATCTCTATTTTTGACTGAGTGATGGCTCCAAAGTGTTAGAAACTCATGACGTCATTTTTTTAATAACTGTTTTGACTTTTTTGACAAGATACGAACAAATAATTACCTTTTCTGTATTTCTGAGACAAAACTGGTCTAGAAACATGCCTTTTTATTTACATTTATCAATTTCTAATTTTGAGGTTTTCTGACGAGCAAAATCGCTGTTCTGGACGTGGTCGAGCAGAGGTCATTCACTTGACCTGGAAGGTCACCCGTTGATCCGAAACCTAAATATCGCAAACTGTTAGATTACTCTTATGACAGGCAACATGCTGGTTCTTCCCTTATTGCTCTAAGTTACTTGGTTTGGAAGTTAACAGGGGGGGGGGGGCGATCAGCCCCCCCCGTAGGGCGAAGGTGAAAAAAGCTCCCGTGGGGCGAGGGTTAATAATAGTTATCTATATTGTCATTCAACGTTTATAAAACAAGTGCAGTTCTTTTATATTTCAATTATTATCATCTGTACACTTGTCGATGCTTTCGATTAATGTCCGACAAAATCTATCCAAATTCCCTACAACTTTTGAAAGATATCATGATATCCCCGCCCTACTGCACGCAGCCGGCCCTTTCTGCTGAGTTCGCCGGGTGTGACCGTGAGCTCATTACTCCTCACTGCTGTCGGACAGAATGCCCCTGCAGACGGACGGAATGCTTCACTGCATGATTGAACCGTCAATTATTCAGACGCCCTCACTGTCCGAAGCCGTCAGGACGCCAATGATGCGGCGGCTTATGGTATTGCAAATCTTATGTCATTTGAAACACCGGGATATTTGTCCCAGTTGTTTTCTTCAACCGCGCTGCTGAGACAGACTGCTTAACTTCTCCAAAGTGTCAACTCTGTTCTACAGAATACACACAGAACGTAATCTGACTTGACCATAGGCGCAGGAACAGGAGGGGGGGGGGATCCGCCCCCCCAACATTTTGGATTTTAGCATTACGCCTATGGGCAATGGCATGGAAAGAATCGACTTGAGAATGCCTGCCCCCCCCCCCCCCCCCCCCTCCCAACTTGAACATAGTTCCTACGCCCCTGGGCTTGACAATCATTCTGGCATTATGTTTCACCGATTTTCCTATCGACACTATAGTCGCGTTTACATAGCAAATAGTATATCGTCAACTAGGTGAGCATGAAGTTTTCCTTCACTGTCATATGATCACAATTATGGCGTTCGTGCGTCAATTAACTGTGTGCTATTTCGTACCGCCTTGGTCGTATCGGTTGTTCCACCTTAAATATTGCCTTTCTTGTTGTACCAACAGAAACTCACATCATGCATGATTCGCGAAAATAAGTGCCCACGAACACTCGCGAAAATAAGTTACCCTCCAGTGGCGGATCCAGGGGAGGATACAGGGGGGGGGGGGTCAAGGGGCCATGGCCCCCAAAGGTCCTGCAACCCAAAGGTCCTATCCCCACCCCCACTCAACAACTTTTCGTGGAAATACGCCACTGAATTTACTCAACCCACGGCTAGATCGGCCCTTGTCTCCCTCGGGTTCTTATTCGCGAAATCCGCCACAAACGGCAACTGCTGTTGAACATAAGTAATCTGGCCCTCACATATGGCAGCGTAGCGCCTCTCGCAAAAGACGCTATGCTACCATATGAAGGCCAAAAAGTCAACTAAGCTCCCTTGGTAAAGGCAGAAAAAATACCCCGCTCAGGACGTTTAAGCTGTTAAAAGTAATTATACAGCACAATTTCGAACTGAAGGCGCCAGGGTCATTCGAATCCTGTGTCAGAGCAAATTGGAACCGATTTCCCTCCGGTACGTTAGTGATTTCCACTTAGCGAGCAGTTTCAACCAGGAGGTGAGACAAACTCACCTAGTTGACGATATACTTTGTAAACGCGACTTATGTCTCTCCCACTTTCCACAGTTCCGACTGTCGCTAACATTGACTGACTGCACCTCACCAGCAGTGGTATAGCGGAGCAGGGTCAGGCGCCTGTAGGCTCCGGTAGGCTCCTGTGTCTCGCAGTACGCGACAGCAGTGGTATAGCGGAGCAGGGTCAGGCGCCTGTAGGCTCCGGTAGGCTCCAGTGTCTCGCAGTACGCGGCAGCAGTGGTATAGCGGAGCAGGGTCAGGTGCCTGCAGGCTCCGGTAGGCTCCAGTGTCTCGCAGTACGCGACAGCAGTGGTATAGCGGAGCAGGGTCAGGCGTCTGCAGGCTCCGGTAGGCTCCAGTGTCTCGCAGTACGCGACAGCAGTGGTATAGCGGAGCAGGGTCAGGCGTCTGCAGGATCCGGTAGGCTCCAGTGTCTCGCAGTACGCGACAGCAGTGGTATAGCGGAGCAGGGTCAGGTGCCTGCAGGCTCCGGTAGGCTCCAGTGTCCCGCAGTACGCGACAGCAGTGGTATAGCGGAGCAGGGTCAGGCGCCTGCAGACTCCGGTAGGCTCCAGTGTCCCGCAGTACGCGACAGCAGTGGTATAGCGGAGCAGGGTCAGGCGCCTGCAGGCTCCGGTAGGCTCCAATGTCCCGCAGTACGCGACAGCAGTGGTATAGCGGAGCAGGGTCAGGTGCCTGCAGGCTCCGGTAGGCTCCAGTGTCCCGCAGTACGCGACAGCAGTGGTATAGCGGAGCAGGGTCAGGCGCCTGTAGGCTCCGGTAGGCTCCAGTGTCCCGCAGTACGCGACAGCAGTGGTATAGCGGAGCAGGGTCAGGCGCCTGTAGGCTCCGGTAGGCTCCAGTGTCCCGCAGTACGCGGCAGCAGTGGTATAGCGGAGCAGGGTCAGGTGCCTGCAGGCTCCGGTAGGCTCCAGTGTCCCGCAGTACGCGACAGCAGTGGTATAGCGGAGCAGGGTCAGGCGCCTGCAGGCTCCGGTAGGCTCCAATGTCCCGCAGTACGCGACAGCAGTGGTATAGCGGAGCAGGGTCAGGTGCCTGCAGGCTCCGGTAGGCTCCAGTGTCTCGCAGGGTCGCAGGGTTGCGGCAGCAGTGGTATAGCGGAGCAGGGTCAGGCGCCTGCAGGCTCCGGTAGGCTCCAATGTCCCGCAGTACGCGGCAGCAGTGGTATAGCGGAGCAGGGTCAGGTGCCTGCAGGCTCCGGTAGGCTCCAGTGTCTCGCAGTACGCGGCAGCAGTGGTATAGCGGAGCAGGGTCAGGCGTCTGCAGGCTCCGGTAGGCTCCAGTGTCTCGCAGTACGCGACAGCAGTGGTATAGCGGAGCAGGGTCAGGCGCCTGCAGGCTCCGGTAGGCTCCAGTGTCCCGCAGTACGCGACAGCAGTGGTATAGCGGAGCAGGGTCAGGCGCCTGTAGGCTCCGGTAGGCTCCAATGTCTCGCAGTACGCGGCAGCAGTGGTATAGCGGAGCAGGGTCAGGCGCCTGCAAGGGTCAGGTGCCTGCAGGCTCCGGTAGGCTCCAGTGTCCCGCAGTACGCGACAGCAGTGGTATAGCGGAGCAGGGTCAGGCGCCTACAGGCTCCGGTAGGCTCCAATGTCTCGCAGTACGCGGCAGCAGTGGTATAGCGGAGCAGGGTCAGGTGCCTGCAGGCTCCGGTAGGCTCCAGTGTCCCGCAGTACGCGACAGCAGTGGTATAGCGGAGCAGGGTCAGGCGCCTGCAGGCTCCGGTAGGCTCCAGTGTCTCGCAGTACGCGGCAGCAGTGGTATAGCGGAGCAGGGTCAGGCGCCTGCAGGCTCCGGTAGGCTCCAGTGTCCCGCAGTACGCGACAGCAGTGGTATAGCGGAGCAGGGTCAGGCGCCTGCAGGCTCCGGTAGGCTCCAGTGTCCCGGTAGGCTCCCAGGGTCCGGTAGGCTCCAGTGTCCCGGTAGGCTCCCAGGGTCCGGTAGGCTCCAGTGTCCCGGTAGGCTCCCAGGCTCCGGTAGGCTCCAGTGTCTCGCAGGGTCGCAGGGTCGCGACAGCAGTGGTATACCGGAGCAGGGTCAGGTGCCTACAGGCTCCGGTAGGCTCCAGTGTCTCGCAGTACGCGACAGCAGTGGTATAGCGGAGCAGGGTCAGGTGCCTACAGGCTCCGGTAGGCTCCAGTGTCTCGCAGTACGCGGCAGCAGTGATATAGCGGAGCAGGGTCAGGCGCCTGCAGGCTCCGGTAGGCTCCAGTGTCTCGCAGTACGCGGCAGCAGTGGTATAGCGGAGCAGGGTCAAGCGCCTGTAGGCTCCGGTAGGCTCCAGTGTCCCGCAGTACGCGACAGCAGTGGTATAGCGGAGCAGGGTCAGGCGCCTGTAGGCTCCGGTAGGCTCCAATGTCCCGCAGTACGCGACAGCAGTGGTATAGCGGAGCAGGGTCAGGCGCCTGCAAGGGTCAGGCGCCTGCAGGCTCCGGTAGGCTCCAATGTCCCGCAGTACGCGGCAGCAGTGGTATAGCGGAGCAGGGTCAGGCGCCTGTAGGCTCCGGTAGGCTCCAGTGTCCCGCAGTACGCGGCAGCAGTGGTATAGCGGAGCAGGGTCAGGCGCCTGCAGGCTCCGGTAGGCTCCAGTGTCCCTCAGTACTGACAACAGTGGTATAGCGGAGCAGGGTCAGGCGCCTGTAGGCTCCGGTAGGCTCCAGTGTCCCGCAGTACGCGGCAGCAGTGGTATAGCGGAGCAGGTGCAGGCGCCTGCAGGCTCCGGTAGGCTCCAGTGTCCCGGTAGGCTCCCAGGGTCCGGTAGGCTCCAGTCTCCCGGTAGGCTCCCAGGCTCCGGTAGGCCCCAGTGTCCCGGTAGGCTCCCAGGCTCCGGTAGGCCCCAGTGTCCCGGTAGGCTCCCAGGCTCCGGTAGGCTCCAGTGTCCCGGTAGGCTCCCAGGCTCCGGTAGGCTCCAGTGTCCCGCAGTATATGCGACACCATAAAGCCGGTCGGTAATCCCAGGGCATGACTACGAACGGTGACAGCACACCTCCTGATTTGCCCTGCGGCTATTCGGTGTATGTGACACCGACATTTACCACCGGTCCGGTAACGTGGGCGACCAAAATGACTCCGACGTCTCCGCTCAAATTCTAAACACTTGAGCTCCTGTCATGACAAATTCAGTGAACATAGAATACGCTTGTTCATCAAATACAGTAAACACATCATAAGTTTCGTTATATTTTTTAAGAAGCCGCTTTTGACTTTTATAACTAAAGATTTCCTTCCTTGCTGTTTTTCTTGCTGTTTTTCTGGCGGAAATGTGCGCGAACCCGCCTGGTAACATTTCCTCATGTCTTCAGCTGTGCCTGTCGTCGTGGCGATATCGGGTGCATAGGTGTGGTATGCGGCCCTCGCGACACCCGACCCCCAGGCTATGTGCGGCATGCGTGCCACCGCGACTGTCAGCTGGACCGACTGAACAGACTGACTGCTGTCGACGCCGCGAACTCTCCGATAATTTGGCAGATTAGAGAGCTGTCCGAACTGGCGGGGCCACCCCTCCCCGCCGCCGCCTTCTCCCGCCGCGCTGTGCTGTGCTGTGCTGTGCTGTGCTGTGCTGTGCTGTGCTGTGCTGTGCTGTACTGTGCTGTGAGCTGTGCGGTGCTGTGCTGTGCTGCACCCTGGGGCTGTAAGGCGCAGGACCGTATAGATTGGGATCATTCAGTTCTGTTTTGGAGTTAGAGAGGACAGGTCGGGCCATAACGAGCCAAATAATGCCTGGGGAAGATAGCACTCATTGACTAGCCCGAATCATTCCGTTGGATAGTGGTGGATGGAGACTGTAAGGCACGTGCATTGTTTTTCCTTCAAACGATGCCGCGCCGTGCTGCAAACGAAACGAGCTCGCGTGCTATTTTTTTCTGCGAGAAAACAACCTCATTGAAATGGACTTCATTATACTATCTTCTATAGACTATCTTCTATCTTCATTAGTTTGCCTTCCGATTATACATAATTGATGTGGTAATTGTTTTTACCATAACTGACATTTGGCAATCACAAACAAACATCTCCTCAAAACTTGATGCTCACAATGTAAGAGAATGCATTATGTGATTCCAATACATTAATTGATATCGGCCATCATTTTGAAAACAAAGTTGAGAAAAGGAAAAAAGGAGCTCGCGTGCTATTTTTGTCTTCAAAACATGAGCAGTACCGGTTTCACTTCTCTATCTTCATTCTGTCGGAGTTATAGACAAAAAAGTGTTGGTGACCTCGGATGACATTGGCTGACCCTGTAAGGGTCATTGAACACAAATTGCACCTGGGTTATCATGAATGGCCTATGATACCATGATCCAGAAGGAATTGGGGTGCCATCATGCGTATCCTCGGAATGGCAAGCATTTTTATATTTCCCCATTGACTTATAATGGAGAGGTCACGAAATTGACCCGACCTAAGGTCACCGATATACAAGATCCGAGATCAACGAATTGTAGGTACATATGGCCTTATGAAATCATGTAAGTTTGAAACCGATCGACTAAAACATGTGGCTGTGGTATGACCGCACACTTTTTGGAGGTGGGGTCACATGACCTGGCCTGGTGACCTGACCTGAGATGACCCGAGGTAAACCAATTCAGACTATGTGGTTAATTGATGCCCAAACAGCTGTGCCAAATTTAGCGGCGCTGCGCGCTGCCGTTTTCCCGCTATTCATGAAAAAAACGGAGGGGGGCTGAAATCACCCCTCCCCTCCCCGGCCGTGCGCGTGTTAATATCTCTGCAACTACTCAACCAATACATGGTGGGAACACCTCTACCATTCGATGATACCCCATTATATCCATCTTACTTGTTCTGTTGTGTTCTGATATTGATGGTAGCGGAGCGTAGAGCAACTGGAATACGTGCATTTGGGGTGTGTCAAAACTCCGATTCTGGCTGAAAATCATTCCTGATCAGAAAACGGCTTCATTAAACTGGACAAGATCTAGCGTACGCTAAAAGACAATGATGCCCCATATGTTCCAAAGCAAATTAAGCTGTAGAAATAAGCGCACGTGAGTATACGATCACTAACTACTGGAGCTTAAATGGGCAGCTAGAATCACACTAATTTATTTATGAATCCTCATAGCCAGAAAGGCAGCCCTGACACCCAGTAATAGACCATTTCCGGTGACATATAGACCATATTTGTCATTCTTAGTCAAAGGTCACGAATATTGCCTGACTATGGAGATCATTGATCACAACCACCGGAGGACCAGAAACGTCATATGTGTATAACATTCGCACCAACTATGAGCTGAATACAATTTTATTTCCAGCATTTGGATTGAACGACGAACCGTCTTTAAGAGTGAGAAATAGTTTGAATTTTTGTCTAATTATGTTTAAACTTACAGTTAATGAGCTTTTATGAAAGGTTGAATATTCGAACCATGGCGGTATGTTGCGAATGGTATACATACGCAGGTTTCCGGGCGCCACACAACCCCGGAGTTATGTGGACCCCCGGCCCTAAAACCCAACACACACCGAGGCTTCCGGACCGAGCGTGTCTAAACTCCATCTCTCCCATGCACTAATCGAAACCTTATATCACTCCCGCCTAGAATTCCGTAGAAGTCGTTCGAGCACTCGGGACGACATACCTACATGCTCACTAGACTTACCATTCTGACATTGTGCCATTCATGACACGAATTCACCAACTTACTTGGAATACCTAGTCCTGCAATTACTTCCAAGTGTTCACATATTGCACAAAGCACGAGCTTGCAGCATGCACGTGTACGTGCTAGGCTAACGCGTGTTTTGGTGGAAAGTGTACGTTTCATGGCGGAGACCAGTTTGTCTGTACGGTGCACTAAATACCTGCACAGCGCCCACCTGATTATTTGACGTTCACGTGCAATGGGTATCGTTAATTTTACACTCAGATAACCGACAATATGTGATGTATTTGATTTGTTTTTGTGTAATTCATTTAGTAGCACCCCTGCCCGAGTCCACCTCTGCCGAATGTGCTGGTTGGAGTCGATTTTCGCTCCAGGCCTAATGTATGCAGCGACTTTGGTTCAAATGACATGTAGCCAATGACAAAGGCCGCTTAATGCAAGAAGAGGTCAATGCGTGGAGAAGAGTGTAGATTCTTAACGACACGTCAAATTTTAACTTCGAATTCTGCCGATAACCAGCAGTTTCGTGAGCATAGTATTTAGAGTGCACGCAATTAGTTCTGCCTTTTTAATTGACGCTGATTCTAAAAACCTATCAAAAAAAAATATACAATTTATATAACATATTAACGGCATGTTTCTGATACTTGCAATTGCTCCATCCTGTCGCGTTTGAGGCGCCACAATCATCTGTCTAAGACCGCAGAACTCCAGGGAATCCGTTCCCGTTCTGGCTATTTCCCATTGGAAAACACAATTCTAAAGAATAGTGTTGTCCAATGTTCAACCAACCTTCGGTTATCACCCGTGGCGCAGCCCATCTGGGGTGGTGAGACTGGGGGTGGTGAGACTGGGGGTGGTGAGACTGGGGGTGGTGAGACTGGGGGTGGTGAGACTGGGGGTGGTGAGACTGGGGGTGGTGAGACTGGGGGTGGTGAGACTGGGGGTGGTGAGACTGGGGGTGGTGAGACTGGGGGTGGTGAGACTGGGGGTGGTGAGACTGGGGGTGGTGAGACTGTGGGTGGTGAGACTGGGGGTGGTGAGACTGGGGGTGGTGAGACTGGGGGTGGTGAGACCGGGGGTGGTGAGACTGGGGGTGGTGAGACTGGGGGTGGTGAGACTGGGGGTGGTGAGACTGGGGGTGGTCTCATCTGGGGGTGGTCAGACTGACAATAGCGACCGGGCAGACCATACCGGGCAGTGCATGCCAATGACAGTACATGCCAATGACAGTACATGCCAATGGCAGTACATGCCAATGACAGTACATGCCAATGGCAGTGCATGCCAATGACAGTACATGCCAATGGCAGTACATGCCAATGACAATACATGCCAATGGCAGTACATGCCAATGACAGTGCATGCCAATTACAATGGCATGCCAATGGCAGTGCATGCCAATGACAGTACATGCCAATGGCAATGGCATGCCAATGACAATGGCATGCCAATGACAGGGCATGGCATAAGCCCGCCACAGGAGGCGCGTCTGAACAACATACTGACGGACGGATCTGATGTTTCAACCGAACCCGTCGCCCGTCACTCTGTCCTGTCCCTTAAAATGTACTGCAGGGGCGGCTTAAGTATACATGAATTAACAACCATACGCACATATAACTAATACGTTTGAAGAATTACAAATATAAGTATCTGCTCGACCACGTCCAATGTCCATTTTATTGGATAATTGTATTGAAGAAAATGTCCGGTCGGGAGTTAACAGCCAAGAAATCAGTCACATTCGCCTCGTGACTAGTTCGAAACCCCAGCAATCTACGCAAATGTGATCGGAATTGAGTCAGATCTTCTGGCAGAAACGGATCATAAATCACTACAAAATGGGAAGCATTTTAACGTGACACGCAGGAACTCAAAATATCGGTATCGGAATCGTTGAACATGTAGAGATCAGCCCACAGAATTGAGCGCTGGCGTGGTTAGGCTCGTGTTATAAACACCTCCCACCCAAGCACCAGTTAAGTGTTCACTACGCACCAGGAACCAATTGAATCTAGTAAGAGGACGAGTGAAGTTGTTGACGTGGTGGCTTGGAAACACAGCTTGATGTTTTGAAAGAGTTGCAGGAATACAATTTTTTGGAAGAAGAAAATACAAATTTGTCGAGATAAAACAACCATTTTCCCTTAAATTTTGTATGACAACAGTGAATCAGAGAGTGCTTAATGTCCCCTGATGAAAAATCAATATATTAACATCTCTTTTAATTATTCACATCCCAAATTATGAACGGTTGAATCTCAGCTGCGATCGGTGGTTAATCTTGTATCGTTGCTCACATGTATAGCTTGATCGCTTCCTACGAATTCATATACCGCATATACCGAATTTACATGTATTTTTAGATGTTTCCTTAATTGGCAGTGACTTAGAGCTTGGTTGGTTAAAATTATCGTCCATCTTGCCATCTTGCAAGTCCTGAGCTAAGCGATTACCCTAACCTTGCTTTTGTCATCTACAAAACCAGCTCAAAACAGACGACTGAAATCAAACACGGTACATCTCAACACCACCTTCCCTCCATCTCCCCCGTTCCTGTCCGGCTACATCTCCATTGGTTCCGCCGCAGCGGCCGCCGTCCCTGACACAGGGGCGGCGCTACACATTTTTGTCAGGGGGGGGGGGGGGGGCGGGGAGGGGGCAAGTCAAAATTTAGGGTGCCTCCATTTGAGAGGGGGCCTCCATTTGAGAAGGGGCCTTTGACCTCCATAGGACTCCTCTCACCTCCCCTCTGGCTTCCAGAGGGCCGCTTCTGGACTTCAGGGGCACCTCTGACCTCCATAGGACCCTCTCTGGCCTACAGAGGCCCCCTGGGCTTTGACCTCCAGAGGGCCTCTCTGGCTTCCAGAGGGCCCCTCTGGCCCGCAGTGGTCCTTCTGACCTCCAAAGGACCCCCTCTGACATCCAGGGGCCCACCTCTGACCTCCATAGGTCCCCTCTGACCTCCCCTCTGGCTTCCAGATGACCTCCTGTGGCCTTCAAATGCCCCCTCTGACCTCCATAGGACCCCCTCTGGCTTCCAGGGGCCCCTGTGACCTCCGCGATAGGGCCTGCGAGATGGGGTCTTTTTGAAGCATGGAGGGGCCTCCTTAAATGACAGGGGGGCAAACAGATATGTTTGCCCCCCCCCCTGCCCGACGACAGGGGGGAGGCGACTGCCCCTCCTGACCCCCCGGTGGCGCCGCCGCTGCCCTGACAACCCTCCGTCCAGACCTGGGACACTGCCCACCGCTGCCCTGACAACCCTGACCGTCCAGACCTGGGACACTGCCCACCGCTGCCCTGACAACCCTGACCGTCCAGACCTGGGACACTGCCCACCGCTGCCCTGACAACCCTCCGTCCAGACCTGGGACACTGCCCACCGCTGCCCTGACAACCCTCCGTCCAGACCTGGGACACTGCCCACCGCTGCCCTGACAACCCTCTGTCCAGACCTGGGACACTTCCCACCGCTGCCCTGACAACCCTCTGTCCAGACCTGGGACACTACCCACCGCTGCCCTGACAACCCTGACCGTCCAGACCTGGGACACTCCCCACCGCTGCCCTGACAACCCTGACCGTCCAGACCTGGGACACTGCCCACCGCTGCCCTGACAACCCTGACCGTCCAGACCTGGGACACTGCCCACCGCTGCCCTGACAACCCTGACCGTCCAGACCTGGGACACTTCCCACCGCTGCCCTGACAACCCTGACCGTCCAGACCTGGGCCACTGCCCACCGCTGCCCTGACAACCCTGACCGTCCAGACCTGGGACACTGCCCACCGCTGCCCTGACAACCCTGACCGTCCAGACCTGGGACACTGCCCACCGCTGCCCTGACAACCCTCTGTCCAGACCTGGGACACTGCCCACCGCTGCTCTGACAACCCTGACCGTCCAGACCTGGGACACTACCCACCGCTGCCCTGACAACCCTGACCGTCCAGACCTGGGACACTCCCCACCGCTGCCCTGACAACCCTGACCGTCCAGACCTGGGACACTGCCCACCGCTGCCCTGACAACCCTGACCGTCCAGACCTGGGACACTGCCCACCGCTGCCCTGACAACCCTGACCGTCCAGGCCTGGGACACTTCCCACCGCTGCCCTGACAACCCTGACCGTCCAGACCTGGGCCACTGCCCACCGCTGCCCTGACAACCCTGACCGTCCAGACCTGGGCCACTGCCCACCGCTGCCCTGACAACCCTGACCGTCCAGACCTGGGACACTGCCCACCGCTGCCCTGACAACCCTGACCGTCCAGACCTGGGACACTGCCCACCGCTGCCCTGACAACCCTCTGTCCAGACCTGGGACACTGCCCACCGCTGCCCTGACAACCCTGACCGTCCAGACCTGGGACACTGCCCACCGCTGCCCTGACAACCCTCTGTCCAGACCTGGGACACTCCCCACCGCTGCCCTGACAACCCTCTGTCCAGACCTGGGACACTGCCCACCGCTGCCCTGACAACCCTGACCGTCCGGACCTGGGACACTGCCCACCGCTGCCCTGACAACCCTCTGTCCAGACCTGGGACACTTCCCACCGCTGCCCTGACAACCCTCCGTCCAGACCTGGGACACTTCCCACCGCTGCCCTGACAACCCTCCGTCCAGACCTGGGACACTCCCCACCGCTGCCCTGACAACCCTCTGTCCAGACCTGGGACACTACCCACCGCTGCCCTGACAACCCTGACCGTCCAGACCTGGGACACTCCCCACCGCTGCCCTGACAACCCTGACCGTCCAGACCTGGGACACTGCCCACCGCTGCCCTGACAACCCTCCGTCCAGACCTGGGACACTGCCCACCGCTGCCCTGACAACCCTCTGTCCAGACCTGGGACACTGCTCACCGCTGCCCTGACAACCCTGAGACCTGGGACACTGCTCACCGCTGCCCTGACAACCCTGACCGTCCAGACCTGGGACACTGCCCACCGCTGCCCTGACAACCCTGACCGTCCAGACCTGGGACACTGCCCACCGCTGCCTTGACAACCCTCTGTCCAGACCTGGGACACTGCTCACCGCTGCCCTGACAACCCTGACCGTCCAGACCTGGGACACTCCCCACCGCTGCCCTGGCAACCCTCTGTCCAGACCTGGGACACTGCCCACCGCTGCCCTGACAACCCTCTGTCCAGACCTGGGACACTGCCCACCGCTGCCCTGACAACCCTCCGTCCAGACCTGGGACACTGCCCACCGCTGCCCTGACAACCCTCTGTCCAGACCTGGGACACTACCCACCGCTGCCCTGACAACCCTGACCGTCCAGACCTGGGACACTGCCCACCGCTGCCCTGACAACCCTCCGTCCAGACCTGGGACACTGCCCACCGCTGCCCTGACAACCCTGACCGTCCAGACCTGGGACACTGCCCACCGCTGCCCTGACAACCCTGACCGTCCAGACCTGGGACACTGCCCACCGCTGCCCTGACAACCCTGACCGTCCAGACCTGGGACACTGCCCACCGCTGCCCTGACAACCCTCTGTCCAGACCTGGGACACTACCCACCGCTGCCCTGACAACCCTCCGTCCAGACCTGGGACACTGCCCACCGCTGCCCTGACAACCCTGAGACCTGGGACACTGCTCACCGCTGCCCTGACAACCCTGACCGTCCAGACCTGGGACACTGCCCACCGCTGCCCTGACAACCCTGACCGTCCAGACCTGGGACACTGCTCACCGCTGCCCTGACAACCCTGACCGTCCAGACCTGGGACACTGCCCACCGCTGCCCTGACAACCCTGACCGTCCAGACCTGGGACACTGCTCACCGCTGCCCTGACAACCCTGACCGTCCAGACCTGGGACACTGCCCACCGCTGCCCTGACAACCCTGACCGTCCAGACCTGGGACACTGCTCACCGCTGCCCTGACAACCCTGACCGTCCAGACCTGGGACACTGCCCACCGCTGCCCTGACAACCCTGACCGTCCAGACCTGGGACACTCCCCACCGCTGCCCTGACAACCCTGACCGTCCAGACCTGGGCCACTGCCCGCTGATCGATGGGTGACCGTCCAGACCTGGGACACTGCCCTGACAACCCTCCGTCCAGACCTGGGCCACTGCCCACCGCTGCCCTGACAACCCTGACCGTCCAGACCTGGGCCACTGCCCGCTGATCGATGGGTGACGACGTTGTTATAGAGTTCAGTGGTGACGACGTGCCGAGCCGAGCAGTTGACCGACCGAAACAGCGACAGTTATCATCAGCCATCGGGAATCGAGAGCCCGCGAGAATATGTCGGCCGAGATATGCCCCGTCGCAGCCTGACTGGCGAGCGAGCTCCGGTCGGTAGCGGCGGCGAGCGCCAGCCGAGACGTGCTTCTCAAAGTGAGTGGCGTAGCTAGCTCGGTTTCGTTTGAACATCGGTGCCAATGTCGGGAACGCAGTCTACTCGCGTACCATCGCCGTTTCGTTTCGGTAGACGGGATGCTGTGATGGGAGACTTTGTTCTGCCGCTAGCGATAGAGACTCATGTGATGGGCTAGCAAAGCAGAAAAGGCAATGCACCTTTTATGCTTAGGAAACAGCAGTATACAGTTGAGTCTTTCACAAGATTCAGAGGGATTTCTTTCAAAAGGCATTTCTTTCAACCATGCCTTGCAACGAGCAACAAAAGCTCATCAAAATGTACATACCAACCTA
This sequence comes from Chirona hameri, assembly GCA_036785665.1. Lineage (NCBI taxonomy): Eukaryota > Metazoa > Arthropoda > Thecostraca > Balanomorpha > Balanidae > Chirona > Chirona hameri. Next base: position 23,241 of record JAXIVJ010016141.1, read on the forward strand.
TGTTGACATTATTTCCCATTTAAATGCAATGCGTTCTATAAATCGAAGTCCAAACGATTCCATTCCATTAGCTAAAAATTGTTGGCAACAGCACCAGATCGAACAGTTCAACACGTTTTAAAAAAAGTTCGTCCGGCTGCTGTTTGCGCTATTCGTCTGTTAATGATATCCTAAACTGGATGGGGAAAGTGACAAACGATGTATGATGTTCCCGGCAGTCAAATTGATTTCTCTTACTCCTTCTAAAGAGACTGTTTGTGTTTGTGTTATAGCCTTTAGGAGGCACAGGTTTGAAAACTTTAACTGTGGCGATTTGTTTTGCGCCGTTGACTATTGCACAATTTAAAATGTTTGTCAATAGAAAATGAGGGAATGAAAATAATTAATAATTAATCATATATCTAAAATACAAATGAAAAATAAAAATAAAGCAAGTTAATGTCGTTTCTCGCATCCAGCGACTCGATCCAAACAGTGCCGGATACCTCATAATTCACTGGCGAGCTCTGATGAAGAGTCGCACCGGTCCTGACCGGAGTCCACCCCTCGTATCCGGACATTAAGAGCGTGTCTTAAAAGCGGTCTTTTCTGCAAGCTGACGCCTGGCGAGGGATGGAGGGACGCCTCTCTCAGATGGAGGGGGTAACGGTGACAACACCAACATAAATCGTGGTGGAGGTGATGTCTAAACGTCACGAGCATTTTACTGCAAACGCTGCCTTTCTCGGTTTGATCGCTCTATTGGAGGTGGAGGGATATAGCTGGATATATTTGAAGACGACTTATTTAACCCTATTCCCTGCGGGGGCAGATTCTGCCCCCCCCCCCTCCCCGGTAGTTTTTCACTTGCCGCTTCTAAACCGTTCGGCCTAGCGTCCTGAAACTTTGTGACGTTTCCCAAAATTGTATGGCGCGTGTTGTGTCAAAATTTTGAGAAAAAAACGGTTCAGCAGAGGCGGTTTCAGGCTCCTGTTTTGGGGAGGGTGTTACGAATGCGGTTTTGCGGCGCATACTTCCTTCGTGGTTTGCAGTGCAATAAATGCGTCAGAAACAATTCCAATGCAATATGCATCATAGATACTGGGATTGTACATTTTTGGGGGGCAAAGGCGCACTCAGGATAAAAAAAATGGGAGGCGATACCCACCCTCAAATTAGTTCCAACTTCAAATTAGTAAGATGATAAAAGCGTTACGCGCATGGTGCCCCATGTTTTTTTTTTCCTGGATCTACCTATGCGCAATTATATCAAATTTAACAAATTATAGCATATAATGCCCACATGTGATGTTCATGACGTCCCAAACAATTCACGAACAGCACAATAGTTTTTTGTTTCAGAAAATCCCCCATTTTTACATTCCTGAATACGCCTTATGATTTTTTATTTTGGTTTGGTCTTTTAATATATTCAAGACCAGTACATTTGAAGCTCAAAACGTTTGGGGGCATGACAATCGGTCGAGCCACATGGCTGCAATGACCAATCAAAAAAACACCAAATTTTCGGATTGTTTGCCCCCGGCCCCCCCCCCCATTTTGAAGAAGAAAAAATCGGTGTCCAAAAGAGAGATATTGTCATTACGCATCGAATGGCGCTTTCTCCATCGAAATCAACCGAGCGGTCTCGAGATCTCTGGGGGGGGGGGGCAGAATCTGCCTGGGGTAGGAGCGGGGGGAGGGGGGCGTTTGGAACACCGCCCTAAGGGTTTTTCGAGGGGTAGCGGGGAAAACGGCAGCGCGCAGTGGCGCCCAAATTTAGCCAGCTGGTTGGGGCATCAAGTACTCACATTGTGTGAAAGTTTTGACATTGTCATCTCAGGTCAGGGTGACCAGGTCACGTCAAGTGACTTTACCTACAAACATGTTTGTGGTCGTGCGGAAGCCTGAGTGTTTTCCGAGATATTTGAAACTTACAGGAATTGATAAGGTCATAAGAAACCTATAATTTCGTTCATCTGATATTTTGTTTTATATCGGTGACCTAAGGTCAGGTCAATTTCGTGACCTACCCATTATAAGTCAAAGGGAAAATATACAAATGCGTTCCTCTATTCCGAGATATGCTTTAGATCAGATCAATTATTTCATAATCATGTTATTTTAGCTCTTATTTGATAACCATGTGCAATTGTTGCTCAATGGTCTCTGCAAGGTCAGCTGAGGTCATCTGAGGTCACCAGCACCTGTTTGCCATGACTCTTGATATAATAAAGATAGAGACATGCGAATGTACACCCACTGTGTTTTGTATCGTTGAGTCGCGTCGCCACAGATTGCAACATGACCTACCTGGCTCACCAAATTCCTTGACCTGAGGTCAAATTTGTAAGTTTACTAACTTGGTCACCATTCAGATGTTTCAAAGCCTTGTGACGAGACAAACACGACCGGTGTTAAAATGATTTATCTATGTTCAACCAATCAAGAAGTTATTCACGAAACAAAAATGAGAAGACAATGCCCATTAGGTGACCACTGGAGCTAAACTATTGACCTGAGCTAAAATCTGAGGACATCAATTGTGATTGAATGTGTCCATGAGCTTACGATTGTTTTTCTCTCGTTTGTTCCTAGCTTATCATAGTTCCCGAGATCCTTGGGGGTTTCCGGAGCGAAGTTCTATACTTGGCAAATTTGACCTTTGATGACCTTTGGTGACCTCAATATTGACCTGAGCTTAAACATGACCGCAATAGTTTGACATGATTTTTGACGGAGCTATCGAACGGTGTTTTTGGATTCCGCCTGTTCCATAGGAGCCGAGTTAGAAGGGGGGAGGGCGTTCAGACGCCCCCCCCCCTCCCGCACGGCGAAGATGGCGCCGAGCACCGGCACGGCGTGGGATATCAAGGTATCTATTGCCTTGGTTCATATTGAATTGTATGCCATAATATACTAACAATTATATATTTGTTTTAGTATAAGAAAGTTCTAACTAAATATGCTGCAATCCATAACATTTTGAGTTATAAACGACCTTATGTCAAAATTGCCTAAAAGATGAGCAGAAAATACTCGGGCGCCATACCTTAAAAACAGACAGTTCATGTAGATAAGAGGATATAAGTAGATAATTTAAATTTGATGCGGCATTCTCTTTGTGCACAGCAGCGACAGGCGACAGCCAGTCGCTCATAAGAGTAACCGAACACCCTCCGACACACTTCTGGTCGTTCCCGTATGCCTGCCTCATTCATCAGCTGTCGTGGGGATGACGCATGCCGAGGAGAGGCAAGGCGAGGAGAGGCATGACGAGGAGAGGCAAGGCCATCTATCATCGTAGCGCATACATAGGCGTCGTAGCTCACTAATGCGCTTATCCAGCGAAAAAGCCTAGTGATTACAATTGCTATCATATACCATATATCAAATACCTGTATTTTTTGCCGTGCCATTTCTTGCCATTTTCACTTATGTCCGTGTCCCTAAAGAGAATTGCTACCATGCCCAGGCAAATCGGGGCGTCACAACATTGTATTTGCAATTAAGAAACAATGACAACCACAAAGGGTGCATCCCACCTGAGCGCTACGACACGCAGCTACGGCACGCAGGATGGCAGTCTGGGCGTTTATAACTCGCTCGTGTTGTGTTCGCTTGTCGGACGACGGCGAGTCGGGGCTGAGCTTTCAATGCCACCGCAACACTGAGCTGGCAACTCACGCACCGGTCCGTCAGGTCGTCAGCGACGCCGAGGCCGCAGCCAGGCACACAACAAGGAGCTGTCTTGTCCGCTCCAAGGCCCGATGCCACTGCATCGGTTATTGTTTTGGCATGCTTTAGACAAACTATACTACCTACTATTGTTCCTGGCGGATTTTGTTTAAAATGAGAGGTGAATAATTTCACTGAATTATCACAATACTTTCGTAGTTTTTTTTGTTTATATCATGCTTCGTATTATTTGCATATCTGAACTTAATACGAGGAGACTCCATTTATCTGCGATCTTACGGCCAGGGGCGAAGTTTCCTATACACTTGTATGGGGCGGCCGCCACACCAACATTGGTTTTTGCCCCCACCAACATTGATTTTTGCCTCCACCAACTTTAAAAGAAACTGGAGCTGGTCAATATACTTGCACAAGTAACATCAACTACCTACTCTGATATCTGTAAAATATTGAAACTCATTCGATATGAGGAATAGCTGCTATTGATATATGTTTTAACATTAACCCGGCAGTCACTGAGGTATAATTCTGTAACACGACTCACAATGGGGGTAGAGGGGGAGGGGGGGGGGGGGGGGTAAGTCCCCCTGGTATCTTCAGAACCATATTATCGCAGCGGACGCACAAAGCGGCATTCGAAGGCGCTCAATGAGATAACCTAACGCACACTTACAAATTTCAAATTAAGGTCACATGTCAGGTGTACGGTCAAGTCAAACGTCAAAATCGAGGTATTTGAGTTTATGGACAATACTTGTCATCCATGGCCTTCGATTGCAGCCTTATAGTCACCCAAAGTGCTTTCAAAGGTATTATACATATCCCACATGAGCTAAAGTGAGATTGTTGGAAAGATCAAGGTCAAGGTCAGGGTCACAAAAAAGGTCACTACACAAAAAATATCTACGAAGTCATGCAGCACATGTTTTATGGATGCTTTTACGCGTTAGAATTCGATAGTGATAGTCATTTTACCACCTGATTTCACTTACGTGAAGTTAGTGTCAAGTTCAGGTCAAGTTCAGGTCAAGTTCAGGGTCACTGAAGGTCAAAATTTTGAATTGATAATCGAAATGAAAAAAGCATGTTTCTATGTCAGTTTTATCTTTAAAAAAATACAGTACTGGCATTTTTTTGTCTGTATCTGGTCAATAAAAGCCAAAAAACGCAATTTCAAATATGACGTCATGATTTACCATCCTTTATATGCCATGTCAGTCAAAAAAGATGATATCATTTGAAATTTGTATGGTAGTTGCCCATATGTCGTTATCTGATATATATTCCGCTTTTTAATAGCTTCGAGAAGAAAAAAATTGTGGGCATTTAAAAACAAACTGTATTTGAACTTTTTGGGGGTAAAGTTTTTTTTTTGCAATTTTGAGATAGGCTGGGTTTGTAGCCCTTGCAATTGTCTACTTTTTAGCGCTTTTCGATTGCATGTTGCTTCAAATGTGGCATTTGTACAGCCTGGCAAAGTTTAGTTGATTTATGTGTCCAAAATCGTGTTTAGTGACGTCACTAAATTCACTATATCTCGACAATTTTCTGACCGAAATTGCTTCATTTTTACAAGGTGTCCAAATGATGCCCCGGAAAGGTATTTGAAAGTTTGGACGTCGATATCTGCATTAGTTGTTGAGATATTCTGAATATTCCTAGGGGGGGGGGTGGGGTGGGGCTAAAAGGCCGCCCCCCCCCCCCAAGTGACTCCGCGGGTTAATACAAATAAATTAGGGGATGATTTATAATTGAATGCATGTATAACATAAGACACAATATGGTTGCCAAGCAACCTTACACAGGGAAGTAGCCAAAGGTGCGATGTCCCTTCCCTCCTCCCCCCCTTTTTTCTTATTCTACCACTGACGTGCCCCCACCTCCCACCGGTATTAGTTCAGTAATTCACCCTGTCTGATTTACCCAGAATAGAATACCCAGTGTATGGTATTCTTGAGCTCCCCTAATATGAAGAAGAATAGTCAGTTGACAAAATTATTATGACAGACTGAAAGTGGGTTATTATTGACTGTCTACGATATAGTCTGGGAGGGGGGGGGGATCCGGGCCGGGGTTTGTCCCCCCCCCCCCCCCCCCCATTAGGTTCTGCAGAGCAGTGAGCGAATGTGAGCGGAGCGATCTAAACGTGGTCCCTGCGACCGTAATTGCTGTAAAGATTAGGGTCAGGTTTGATTATGTATCGTTTTTGGTGACGTCATAGCTTTGGTACATTTTTCTGTATGTTGTAATAATACTCACTTTCTTCTATTAGGGATCTCAAGGAGACCATTAACTGGGGAGGTGAATTACTGCACTATACCCCTCCCACTCATCCCCCGATACAAATCCAAAATCCTGGCCTACGTGCCTGACACTTACACCATTTGTATCAGAAATTATATCGTGAAACTACAGCAGTTTTACATTTACATTAAAGGGACTGTCCCACCTTCCCAAAATTGTCAAATGTACGCCCGCTTGTGGTGACAACTATGAAGTAATTGCTGCCGAACACTGATTATGACATTTGTTTCTCGCAAGCCGTGCTCAATTTAATAAAAGTTAACTTCTAATATTTGGGTTAATAACGTCATATTGAGCTCCTAGAGAGCTACACAGAAAATCCTTTACGCTTCCAAAGTGGGCACAATTATTTCGAGAACAATCCTGGTGCTTTGAATACAAAACAAACCAATTACCAAACCCATTGAAACGTAGCAATTTCGCCCAAGTTCACCCTAAAACAAGTCGAGACTATCATTACCAGTTGGGTAAAGAGAGAGACGACGCTGTCGGTTTAGAGGCCTT
>JAXIVJ010016142.1:2500-29726 GCA_036785665.1 Chirona hameri
TCTGTCTGTCTGTCTGTCTGTCTGTCTGTCTGTCTGTCTGTCTGTCTGTCTGTCTGTCTGTCTGTCTGTCTGTCTGTCTGTCTGTCTGTCTGTCTGTCTGTCTGTCTGTATGTATGTCTATCTGTCTATCTATCTGTCTATCTATCTGTCTATCTATCTATCTATCTATCTATCTATCTATATCTATATATATCTATATGTATATGTATCTATATCTATATATATCAGTGGCGCACGCAGGATTCCATTTGGGGGGGGGGGGGGGTCAGAGCCCTACAAGCGGGCCCCTTGTGAGAGGGCCCCCCACCCGTTTTTAGAAAACTTCGCGGATTTCGGTCACTTGTTTTTGAGCGGGCCCCCTACAGCATGGAACTTGAGACATTATAATTTTCTTGTCAATGTCGTGTAAGGTGACTGCGTGTGCTACTGATGTGCGAATTTTAGGTGCGTGTGCTACTGATGTGCGGTACAACTGTCGAGAGTAAATTTGACGAAATGAGGTAAATGACAACAACACAAATTATATTTTACAGGTTAGGCAGGTTAGGCAGTCCGATCCCCTGTAGTTATGTCATCATCATCATCGTTGGGGGTTTAGAGCGCCGCGACTACGTCATTCGCGCCCACCATCATGTTGCCAAAAGTTGTCATAAACCATTTCCTGAAGCAACAATGGATAATGTAAAAAAATACGTATCAATATCAAATACGCCCGTATCAAGAATTTGCAAGGATCGGGCCATGTTGTGACCGGTTCTTCGTTTTGACCGGGCCCTATATCACGTCTTTCCCAGCACCGGGCCCCTGCCTCGATCGGGCCTGACCAAGACCGGCCCCTACCAGAAACGGGCCCGCATCAAGAATATGCAAGGACCGGGCCCTGTTGTGACCGGGCCCATATCACGCCTTTGTCAGCACCGGGCCCCTGCCTCGATCGGGCCTGACCAAGACCGGGCCCTTACCAGAAACGGGCCCGCATCAATAATGTTCAAGTACCGGGCTCTTGTTCTGACCGGGCCCCATATCACGCCTTTGCCAGCACCGGGCCCCTGCCTCGATCGGGCCTGACCAAGACCGGGGCCCTACCAAAAACGGGCCCGTATCAAGAATATGCGAGGACCGGGCCCTGTTATGACCGGGCCCTCGTCCTGACCGGGCCCCATGCCACGCCTTTGCCAGCACCGGCCCCTGCCTCGATCAGGCCTGACCAAGACCGGGCCCCTACCAAAAACGGGCCCGTATCAAGAATATGCGAGGACCGGGCCCTGTTGTCACCGGGCCCTCGTCTTGACCGGGCCCCATATCACGCCTTTGCCAGCACCGGGACCCTGCCTCGATCGGAACTGACCAAGACCGGGCCCCTTCCAGAAACGGGGCCCGTATCAAGAATATGCAATGACCGGGCCCTGTTGTGACCGGGCCCTCGTTCTGACCGGGCCCCATATCACGCCTTTGCCAGCACCGGGCCCCTGCCTCGATCGGGCCTGACCAAGACCGGGCCCCTACCAGAAACGGGCCCGCATCAATAATGTTCAAGTACCGGGCTCTCGTTCTGACCGGGCCCCATATCACGCCTTTGCCAGCACCGGGCCCCTGCCTCGATCAGGCCTGACCAAGACCGGGCCCCTACCAGAAACGGGCCCGTGTCAAGAATATGCGAGGACCGGGCCCTGTTGTGACCGGGCCCCATCATCCCATGCCACGCCTTTGCCAGCACCGGGCCCCTACCTCGATCGGGCCTGACCAAGACCGGGCCCCTACCAGAAACGGGCCCCTCAGAAATACGGGCCCCTCAGAAATTTCGAGGGGGGGGGGGTCAGCTGACCCCTTTGACCCCCCTGCGTGCGCCACTGATCTATATCTGTCTATATATATCTATATATATCTATATATATATATATATATATATATATATATATATATATATATATATATATATATATATATATATATATATATATATATATATATATCTATCTATATCTATATATATCTATATCTATATCTATCTATATCTATCTACATCTATCTATATCTATATATATCTATCTATATCTATCTATATCTATCTATCTATATTTATCTATATATATCTATATCTATCTATATCTATCTATATCTATCTATATCTATCTATATCTATCTATATCTATCTATATCTATCTATATCTATCTATATCTATCTATATCTATCTATATCTATCTATATCTATCTATATCTATCTATATCTATCTATATCTATCTATATATATCTATATCTATCGATATCTATCTATATCTATCTATATCTATCTATATCTATCTATATCTATCTATATCTATCTATATCTATCTATATCTATCTATATCTATCTATATATATCTATATCTATCTATATCTATCTCTATCTATATCTATTTATATCTATCTATATACTATCTACATCACTGGCGGATCCAGGGGGGGGGGGGGGGGGGGGCAATCCGGCCATGCCCCCCCCCCCCCAAAAAAAGCCTGGAAGGGGGGGGGGCAACATGTCTTTTGGCCCCCCCCAAAACAAAATAAAAAATATATATAAATAACTGTAATATGAGCCTCAACGCATATAAAAAAAACAATAAAATTCCGTGTTCTGTGAAATTTTAAGAAAAAAAATGAACACGTTCATAAATAATGATTTCGTCGTCGACGAAGGAATAACTAGACCCACGACCAAGGGCGGATCCAGGGGGGGGGGGGGCGAACGGGGCCATGGCCCCCCAAGCCTGTTTAAAGGGGGGCCAAACTATGTTTTGCCCCCCCCCAAGACGTGAAATTTAATGCATGCTATATTTGCGTTTTTAGAACGGTACTGGGCATCCCAAAATTACAGCAGTCAAAATCAAGCTAGCCTCAGTCAAAAACTGAAAAATTTCGCGCCGCTTCGCGGCATGACGCAAGTTTCGCAATTGCATATACAAATTTAGAAAATTAATTCCATTAAGTGTCTTGCAGAGGCTCTCCTTGGCGGTAATTGCTGGCCCCAGGGCCAACTCTCTTCAGAAAATATTATCTTTAAAGCGGGCTACATGTTTAGCTTGTCTGCCGAGTTCCGAAAAAGGCGACGCGAACGCAAAGACGCGGACTTCGGCAACCGGAAGCTGTTCCAGCGGTGCCCAACTTGTTGGCCCGAAGAGCTAATAGTGGGGACCAGGCCAGGACTATCTCCCCAAGCCATCTCCCCCAGGCTCCTCCAGATCCACAGGGACCATTTATGCGCGGAAATGTCGGTCTGCCTCTTGCTACTTTGAAACCATTTGCACCGTTACCAGTTGTTTGTTACAGTTCGGTACATAGGTATGTATACAGACTACAGTTATTATTATCATATGTACTATTGAGCGCAGACTGCCACCAGCCATCGTGATTTACTATCCGAGGCTAATGTATATGAAAAACTACCTTCATTTCAACATTTTGCATCATACCGAGATGTGCAACCAGGAAAAGGGGTTACCTGAGGCTTGGCTCCACTCACGGTCTGGTTCCAATATTAAAAATGCGTTTTCCACGACCTAAAATTAAAATGTTCACGCCGCTTCGCGGCGTCACATCAGTGGCCATCGTCATAACGAAGCCATCGTCATCGTCTTCGTTTCGTCGTAACGCTGAATTGAATGAATAACATTTTTAGCTTATTATCCTCTACAAGGCTAAGAAGCTAAAAATGCCTATGTTTCTGGGTTTTATCAGGCAAACCCGAGCAAAAAAAAAATCGCGCCGCTTCGCGGCGCTAAATAACAAGTACCTACTATAACATGCAAATCCACATTAGAAATGTTGCAAAGGCTTAAATACACGCATAACAAATTGGGGTACATTTTTTTGTCGTCATTTCAGCCGACCCCCCCCCACTCAAAAATTATCGGCGACGCCCCTGGGTACAGCTGACAATTGACATAGTTTTTATCAGTGTAAGGCAATGTCGGAACAATACAAACTGCAAGCTGACATCTTTCCTTTTTCGATATCCCAAAAGGTCGAAAACCTAAAAAAAATGGGGAAAAAAATCGAAATCGTGTGGTTGCAAAATAAAGTGGCCCAAATCCGGGAAGAAATTCGAAATTGGGGGTAGGTAAGGTCCGCTAAAAAAACTGTTTGGCCCCCCCCCCAAAACGGCCGGCTGGATCCGCCCTTGATCTATATATGTCTGTCTCTGTACCATACCACTAAGCTAACGCGGCTCATAGTTGCAGAGGCACTGTGCCACATCTAATCTAACCTCGAAAAACCCAGAAAAACCTTAGGGGGTGTCTAAACGCCTGCCCCCCGGCACGGCGCGGGTTAAAAATATTTCGAATGTATTTTTTCTGCGTTTTTTCGGCGCTCAGTTCTCGAGGCAATTTTTTTTTATGGACACACATATATGACCAACTGACATTTGGTGACATTGGTGACATCAATATTGACCCGACAAGGATCACGTTCGGATCGTGCTCCGGCGCGCACGCTCAGGTCCAAACCAAGTTCGCCAATCGCTAGGAAGTCGCACATTAGCGCGCGAGATATTCCCGCGCTCCGTAGTGCCTGTGCTGACGGTCCCACGGGCCACGGCCGTTGTTATTTGGTAGCCATCAGTCTCCGAGCTGACGGCGGACGCGCCACGGTCACTGAGTCACCGGATCTCACGGCCGCTCGCGCAGGAAGTCGGTCCGTGAGCGGTTATATCGGCGAGATCCTGATGCAATGGTCTCGGCTGACCGCACGGTCACGGCGGTTCACCCCTGCAGATGTTTGGCATCGTGAGCTGCACGTACGCCGGTCTGCAGAGCAGCGCCAAACAATCTCCGATGCCGTATGCGGCAGAAGTATGTTAGCACAAAATTTAGCGAACGTTCTGGCTCTCCTCGGCGTCATACGGTAAAAAGGTGAGGTTTTGTGTATTTATCTAGCATTAAATGATTAAAAGTTACTAGGGTCTTCTTTGAGCACCATTCCAGCATCGACTGTGAGTCATTTCGCTTTGCGCCAAAATAAGAACTGGCAAAGATGCCGTCACATCGTACCAGTTTTGGGCAGACAGATTTCGTCGTCGGCTCGCGCTCGCCGGGGCGTCGCTGTTTGTGGCCGCTTGGTGCATGTGATGAGTCTACAGAGCTGCAGCGTTTCAGTTTCTTCCTGCCACTGACGGACGTCATCTGCATTCATAGAAGCTTTTTCAGCGTCTGATATCTTTTTGGTGAGTACACTCATGGGAACGTCTGTTTTTTAGGCTGGCGTCGTGAGTCAATTGCAATTTTGTTTTATTTGCAGGTGGGCGAATCTGATCCGACGCCAGTCAGGGTCGGGCAATTTTGACATTTCGTTAGTGTACTAGGCTAACTAAGGCTTACACTGCTTGACGGCGACGCACGCATTTAAAGGAAAAGAAGTCGGTAGTTCTTTCATGTTTGTCCCATTGGTATACTCGCTAGGCAGCTGTTTTTCGCTTGATTTGTCATAACATCGCTCAAGGCAATATAAATGCCGCATGGCTGCTCGAGCTGAGGCGGCCCCGAGCTTCTCATCACCATTTCTTGTCCTGTTCTTTGCTGCTTTGGCCATGGGTGTCGTTTTCTATAGGTCTGGTAGGACAGGCACATTTTAACACTAGGCTTATGGCGTTGCATGGTAAGAATAACCTTAAAATATATAAAGTTAGCATTGGGGCCCTAGCCACTACCAATCATTTTCAGAAAACGGCGCCTCTGGCTATGGCCGCACCATCTTGGGTCAGATTTAGAGGTTTGGTTATATCAAAAGGGACATTTTTTAAAGCATCAACCCACAGCAGTGATAGGGCATTGTGCCCTATGAACTTTTATGGGAAGAGCTTGAGCTCCAGCTGCGTCGCCATCACCAATTTGAATTCAACCGTTAGCTGCGCGACGGCTGCTAGGTCTTTCTAAAAACAGTAAAGTTATGTGTTATAATGACGTAGACTGGGGTCTGGGCTCATGCAAACTGGAAGATCTTTTCGTTTGCTTGAGAGCCTTTATACTTTGGATTTACAGAAGTTACGAATGTTGATGCTGCATCAGGGGCAAGGCTGTATAAACCAGGTAGAACACTCCGGCCGAAAAAGTGGTGACACACTAATTTAGTAGCCGCGACCCCGGAGTCGCTGTGACGTAGAAGGCGGGGGACGCGGCCGGCCGGCCGCCGTACACAACATTAGTGCGCGCATGCCTGAAGCTTAGATCGCGCTTAGTTTCTTTGTTTACCGGTCGATTGCAAAACTTGTAATATGTAATATGTCACAAATCAACCGCTCTGCCGGATGCCGCTGAAAAAATGCAACCAGACAAATATTTGCTGTTGTATCTGCGCAAAGTTCAACGATTAGGTACGGTTAGGTCGATTAGGTACGATTAGGTCCTTGTATTTTGGCATTGCTTTCCTTCTCATGACATAGTACAGGCGCGGATCCAATATTTCGGTCAGGGGGGGGGGGGGGGGGGCACATACAAAAAGTTGCGCCCTACGCACGCTTGGTGGGCGCGACATGGGTGCGACCCGGGCTCAGAGGGGGAGGGGCTTGGGGCTCCCATGCGCCCCCTATACTTTTATTATAGGTGAATCTTCGGGAAATTTATGAAATGGTATAGGATCTGAATCGTTATCTTGCACATTTTTTTTGGCATGTCAGTCGTTGCTGCACCCCCGACGGCGCAAAAAGGCATCTTGCAAAAAGGCTCCTGTAACTCATGTCACATTATTACCATTAATTTTCAGTAATTACTAGACACTTGGCAATTTGTGTTCATTAGTGCGAGCCACCCACAGGACAGGACCAGTAGCATTAGGTACTACTCAGTGGCGGCGATAAGGGGGGGGGGGGGGGTAGAGAGGACAGTGCCCGCCCACTCAAGAAGTTGGGGGGGGGGGGAGGGAAACATATGATTTTGCCTCTCCCCCATAAATTTGTAAGAGACATACTCCAAGAAGTTGGTTCGATTTTTCCTTTTGACCGAAACAAGGACCCAGGGCCCCGATGTGCCCCCAGCCAGCGTGATGGACATTCTAAGACCGACAGAAGGCCCTCAGTCGGCCTGAGGGGACCCTCGGTAGGCCATGAGGGGCCCTCAGAAGGCCTGAGACTTCAACATTGGCCTGTCGGCTGTCCAACGTTTTATTTTTGCGATCATTTAGAGGCCCTGCTAAATCTAGTGGCCTAAATCTGAGGAGAAACCATTTCGCGTTTTTTTTTTTTGGGGGGGGGGGGGAATTTGGCCGTGGGAGGGGCCCTTTTGCCGAGGGGACCTCTGGGTTTCTTTGCCCCCCATCTGAAAATACGATCCGCTGCCACTGGTACTACTCATAATGGTATCTCAAAACCTAAGTAATACCGATATCAGTCACATTGGTATGGTTTTTCTAGTCTGTTTATATAAGGTGATACAATCTAAGGGTTTACGTCCTTGAAAAATACACAAATATAGCTAACCTACTACTACAGCCCTCTTATGTCGACCATTTTCGCAGATGTCCTCAGCTAAAGAACGCACAGATTTGGGTGTAAATTTTTAGCTTATGAGGTATTCTGGGAAAATACTGTTATGTTGACAGATACGATTATTATGTCGGCTTTCATATACACCTTTAAATATTGTTTTACGCTTCATAAAAATAAGGAAATGCTTAAAAATGCACACGCACACACGCCCGTACATTGCCAGCGAACCAATATGGCGAACCCGTTGAAATGTAAACAAACGATTCTCCCCCGGCCCCGCCTTCACGTCATCATAACCTGACCCAATCACCGTCAAGCTTTCTCAAGACTGATTGGTCAATACTAGCTGATGCCAAATATAGCTTATGAGCAGATCCGATAAACACGGCCAAGATGCTGGAAGCTGCTCGCGGTTGTCACACTTTTTACCAATGTTGAAGGAGCGGAGTACACCCCCCCTGATCAGGGGTGTAGCTTCTCCAGAAAAGTTGGGGTGGAGTCTAGTTGGGACAAAAGTCGCTTTAAGTACGATGTATTTTGTGGATTTTGTATTTTGTGGATGTTTAAAACCAATCATACAAATCCAATAATAAACAATTCACTAAAAAGATTTCTCCCCGAATTTGACCCACTTCCTCGTCCAAGGGAGGGGGGCTGAAGCCAAGTTGGGGGGGGGGGGGGGCCCTCAACGGAATAGGATCCTACACCCCTGTGCTGCATTGCTCCGAGCTATCGACATCTAATATCCAGGTCGCTTGAACGCCATTTTTGAAGTGTGATGTTAATTATGGCATGTTTGAGCGCTGGTTCTCCGTACTTCTTCCCATCACCCGGCGTGCTTGGCGGCCAAATGTTTGTCTCTCCGATCGGTGGTGTTATTGGAGTCGATCGCGATCGTTCCTTTCAGCCGCTGTTTGGATGGCGTTCGGGTCTGGTTCGTTTGTTGCTGTTGGACAGACAGCGTTGTGCTGTACCGCACGTGTTGGCGCCCGCTCGTCCCGGCGGCTCAGTCCAACGTCTGCAATCTGTATCGATCCCGTGACTCACAGACTCGGCCAGAACGCCGGGCCACTGGTCTCATACCTTAATCGCAGGCATATTTTCAGCTGCAACGGAATCGTTTTCGTCGTGTAGGGAAAACCGTGCCGTGCCCCGGCTGCATGCTGCCCGCTCCACAACACGTTTTGGCCAATTTTCCCCGTGAGCGCCTAACACCGCTCCAAGGCCGCGCCTGGCTAAACAGGATATGTGTTTCTTTGGTAGAGCCGGCCACGTTAGCGAACATCTCATAGGATGTGTATTTTGATTTTACTTATGCAGCTTTTGTGGAGGATGAACTTACTGAACTCATGCAATTCATACTTCTCACACCAATGCCTCATAGTTACTACGTCGAAACGGTGTCCAAGAGTATTTAAACCTTTTCCCTTCATCAATTGTTTTCCATTCATATACAATATATTTTGCATTCAGTGATATCAGCTATAAAAACACACATTCCTGTTGGACACCATTCGTTCCACACTCATTGCCTTTCGGCAACGATCGACATGCATTGTCAACGTTTTAAACAGCGACAAACGAGGCGTAGGGAACAGCCAGGTTGTAGAACCTCACAACCAGAGGCGTCGCTACCTTCTAAAAAGTGGGGGTCCACTGCCAGGGGGGGGGGGGGGGGGGGGGGGGGGGCGGCGCCATACCCATAGGGGGGGGGGGGCGCCACGGCCTAGAGGGGCACAAAACCCATGAACTTTCTGGATTTCACTCAGGGGCGGATCTAGCCGTTTTTTTAGGGGAGGGGGGGGGGGGCGAATTCAGTGGTGTATCCCCCCCCCACCTCGCCTAAAATGTTAAGCGGGGGGAGGGGTGTAGCAGGCCCTCAGACCGATGCAAGTATTGACCGGGGAAGGGGGGGGGGATTAAGCGCGTCGTCAGTCCATCTGCAACTGTAGGTATGTACATCCGACGACCTTTTTTGTTGGGGGGGGGGGGGCAAATCATGGTTTCAGGACTTTTCGGGGGGCGTGGCCCCTTGCCCCCTGGATCCGCCCCTGATTTCACTTGCTTAATTTTCCGGTTCCTCTTTCACATAAAAAGAGGTGAGGTGGTGAACCATGAATATATAGATATCGACGAATCAAGACGAAATATCGAATATAAATGTCGACGTTACGCCAGTGTCCTAGCATTGGGAAATGATAATTGCAGATAAATGTATACAAGCAAACAAAGTTGAAGTAAAATTATTATTACCTGAAGATACATGTTTTAAATAAATATTTAAAGGGAAAATGCTAGCATGTGTTATGACTTATGGGGAATGAAACAGCATGCTTGACAATTGACATGCAGTTTTGTTAGGTAGTGGGTGACGGGTGTAATCGTGCAGCCAATATATCATATGTTAAATCATTCCCGAGTCCTGAATCCTGACCAATGTCAAGGACGGAAAAGTTACGGGAGTCATATGCCCCTCCAACTTTGGTCGGATAAAATTGATTTCTTCTTTTGTATGTATGTATGTAATATGTATTATGCTGCAAATGCATATGAAATGATTGAGGTCACATTTTTCCATCCTGTCTTGCTTGTAGTCCCCGGCCCTCCGCTACTTTGTTTTGTAAATATATTTGGTTCCTTTTTTCACAATTATACCGCCTTTTTGGAAACTGTACATATTTGTTTTATGATGTTAAACAAAGCTATTTTTGCCAGTGTGTTATCTACATAAATGAGTATAAAAGTTGCAAATCGGTCAAATTTTTGACATTTTTCGCTTCAACCCACAGCGGTCGGTATTTGGTTATCCAAAATGCCTCGCATTCGGTAGCGGTTGGTATCGGTCAGAATTTTTTTGGAAAATGATATCACTAGTAGGGATCATGCCGCCCTCAGAAAACATTTTGCCGCCATCAGAAGACGTCTTCCCGCCATCAGAAGACTTATTGCCTCCCTCGGAAGGCATTCTGGCGCCCATAGAGCGTATTATGCCGCCCTTAGAAGGCACCATGTCGCCCTCGGAAGACATCATGCCGCCCTCAGAAGGCATCTTGCCGCCCTCGGAAGGCATCTTGCCGCTATCGCAACTGTAATAAAGGGGCGCCACATTTTGGGAGAGGGGCGCACATGAGCTTGGGCCAGTGGCGTGCGCAGAAATTGACGAAGGACCAGATCATTGCCTTGAGGGGCGCCACCCGATCGACAGGGGCACCACTAATATTTACGAAATTTTGTAGGGGGGGGGGGGGGGGGGGGTGGGCGCCTCTTCTTCCGCACGTGCTCGTCGTACCTTTAACATTGTGTGGGGCGCCATCACTAGCCGGAGGGGTGTCATCACTAGCCGGAGGGGCGCCGTCACTCGCCGGATGGGCGTGGTCACTGGCCGGAGGAGCGCCGTCACTCGCCGGATGGGCGTGGTCACTGGCCGGAGGGGCGCCTTCACTGGCCGGAGGGGGCGCAGTCACTGGTCGGAGGGGCGCCGTCACTGGCCGGAGGGGTGCTGTCACGGGCCGGAAAGGCGTCGTCAATGGCAGGGGCGCCTTACTGGCCGGGGCGCCGTCACTGGCGGGAGGGGCGCCGTCACTGATCGGAGGGGCACCAGTTTTGCATGGGCGCCTCGGGTCCAAAGGAGCAGGTTATGCCCTGAATGACCGTATACCCGGTACGCCACTGGTTTGGTGTCATGGGCCCTTCCGGGCATAGGGGCGCACACATATACTGGCAGGGCATTTTTAGTGGCTTTTTGAGTTTTTCCTTGGTTTTATTTTGTTAGTTTTTTTAGGGTGAGCCTCCGATGCCCTCTCAAAACCCAGAACAGACCCACTTTATTATGGACGCCTTCGGCGCCTGCTCAAAAGTGTGGGGGGAGGATCCGGGGCACCCGGACCCCCCCCCCCCCCCGGAAGCGACGCCCCTGCTCACAACCTGACCCCATTGTTTTGTGTTGCCACTCTGCGAGGCTCGGGCCTAGAACTGGTAGTAGCAGCTATATGTGCCCAAATTGAGATTAGTCGATACGTTACTCGGCCGAGCAGCACGTTTCACATTGAGACTAGCTATTTTTCGACAGAAGCCCGGAGTTACGAGGCGTAGTAATTACTGGGAATAGGTCACCTTGAAAAATGTCTTAAATTTGGCTATACGGGGTATTTTGAGCTGAAAAACTAATATGACATTTGTTTGGACGATAGATGGATATCCGCCGAGAAATGGACATGTTTCTCTTTTCTCCTTCATGACATTAAACAACTTAAACTTCATGACAATGTATGACGTCATGGATATGGTAGCTTGGATATGGAAGTTATTCCACACAATAATGGCGGACTCGAGGCGTATATACGCAGGCTGCTTGTAAAGTAAACAACCGTTGTGAAATTGGCAGAACAGAGCGAGTTTCTGTCGGATTTTTTACGTTTTAAGTGGTAGATAAACCTATCGCTGAAATACTGGCTTCGTACAAAACAGTCGGAGCTATTGGTTTAATTGTGCGTTTATATTTCAAGAAAGACGAGAGAAGAGTTCGCTTGTAATTTCACAACAGTGGAGCCAAGGCTGTATAAACCAGTGGAGCTATTGAGAAGATTCACGCAAATGCTGGAACCTATTTTTTTTTTGTATCTGTGTGTAGCTAATTTTGTTGGTGTTGAGGCTATATATTCTTGTGAGTCTGGGTCCTCTATTTAATGGTGGATGATTTGTGTGTGTACCAATAACTACAGTTATGGCGAGAAGTGAAAACCTCTTGTCTTCAGTTCAGTTTTGAAATTGGTTGAGTTTCTGCCCGACCGAGATACACCTGCCTCATCTGATCACACAACTCAAATCTTGCAACTATATCTCAATCTGCCGAACAGCCCATCGCATGGTGACCATAATGCATCGCCAACGGTAAAACAGCTTTATTGATTTGTCAGCTTTATTGACAAATCTCACAGATGTGGCAATGCGGCGCTGATGTCGGTAGTTTGGCATCTGGTCACCTCGATGAAGATTGCGCTCGCATCCCCAACAAGGGTGACGGTTTCTAGAGCATCTTCTGCAAAAATAAAATAAAGAAAGGTTGGTAAAATATTCAGGACAGGGACACAGTGTGATAGCGCGACAAGCGACTGGGACGACTGGTGAAAGTATAGCGCCATCATGGTCCAGTGTTTATCTGGCTGGTTAATAAATTAATTTTAGGAACAAATCATGAATAAGTCTGATTCTTACTAAGGTTGAGAAAAGGTTATACAATATTCAGAACAGGGACAGCATGACAGGCGACAGGCGCGACTGGGACGACTGGTGAAAGTATAGCGCCATCATGGTCTAGTGTTTATCTAGCTGGTTAATAAATTAATTTCAGGGGAAAATATATGAATAAATCTGATTCTTACTTCTGTTTTCCTTGTAAAATATTTACCTTATTTCCATTATATTTCTATAGAGCCAATCATGCAAGCATGTTCATGAAACAAATATATGAATCACCTAGTTTGTGTATAAAATCAGTTTCATGATCAATGATTTATCCAAGGTGATATATCAGGTCAACAAGTTGCTAGGTACTCACCTGAAAACCGTTGAGCTCAACTCAGGGTCGCACCCGCCGATAGAACACTTGTGTGCTCTCGGCATTCTGGCCTCTGATCACGTTAGTGAACCCACAGCATTTAAATAGAAACTGTCATTTACAACACAGTTAGACAGTTAAAATAGACTATATTAAAATTCAAATATCAACTGTCCCGGTCACTGAACCGACTCAATGGCAATCACAATCGGTGTTGTTTTATGATGATTGGAACTAATGGCAATGGACTACGGCTAGTTTGTGGCAGACTGCGTATGACGCAATTCTGACGTCACCGCGTATGACATACTACCGGCGAAGTTTCACGGACCCGAAACTTAGGAAAGTTACAAATCATACTAGTCCTGTGTCGAAATTACTTAACGTAGGGAGCTATTTTTTTTTCACACAACCCATTTTTCGATCTTTTCTACAAATCTGCTATCTCAGTTCAAAACCCCATGTTAAATGTTAAAGGTGAACTTTGACAGCCAACAGCGAGACCGAATCCGTTCTAGCCTCGCTGCACAGTAGGTATCATCGCCTTCCTCCCGAAGTCTGTTAACGTCACTGCATGGAAGTCCAAGCCACCCTTCACTCAGGATCTTCACTCGGTGCCACTTCCTCCACTTCCACCCAGGCACGTAGCCAGAATTTTTCTCAGGGGGGGGGGGGGGGCACGTCGGTGGTGAAACAAATTTCGCTCCTCAGACATGTATTGTTGACCGGGAGGGGGGGGTGGGGGGGGGGGGGGGGGGGTGGTCGGTCGGTCGGTCGGTCGGTCGTCGGTCGGTCGGTCGTCGGTCGGTCGGTCGGTCGTCGGGCGGGCGGGCGGAGGCGGGCGGGCGCGGTCGGGTCGGGTCGGGTCGGGTCGGGTCGTCAGAGAATCTCATTCTATATAGTATACATTTTTTTTTCCCGGGGGGGGGGGGGGGGGGGGAGGGGCATGGCCCCCCGTGGCCCCCTCCTTGGCTACTTCCCCTGCTTCCACACCACCCCTCTCCTGCCTTCACCCTGAACATTTGTAACACCTCCAGCACGGGTCTTCCCTCCCCCTTCTCTCCGTCCCCCGTTGAGGTATCCTTACTCTTCTGATGTGCTTGGGGTGTGGTGTTGGGGTGACAGACCGGAACAAATGGCTCGCTGCCTCGTTCCTGTGTGTATTCCGTCTGACAGACCGGAACAAATGCTCGCTGCCTCGTCCCCTGTGTGTATTTCCGTCTGACAGACTGGAACAAATGGCTCGCTGCTCCTCGTCCCCTGTGTGTATTCCGTCTGACAGACCGGAACAAATGGCTCGCTGCCTCGTCCCCTGTGTGTATTCCGCCTGACAGACCGGAACAAATGGCTCGCTGCCTCGTCCCCTGTGTGTATTCCGCCTGACAGACCGGAACAAAATGGCTCGCTGCCTCGTTCCCCTGTGTAATGGCTCGCTGCCTCGTCCCCTGTGTATTCCGCCTGACAGACCGGAACAAATGGCTCGCTTGCCTCGTCCCTGTGTAAATGGCTCGCTGCCTCGTCCCCTGTGTGTATTCCGTCTGACAGACCGGAACAAATGGCTCGCTGCCTCGTCCCCTGTGTATATGGCTCGCCTCGTCCCCTGTCCCCTGTGTATCGCCTCGTCCCCTGTGTAATGGCTCGCTGCCTCGTCCCCTGTGTGTATTCCGTCTGACAGACCGGAACAAATGGCTCGCTGCCTCGTCCCCTGTGTATATGGCTCGCCTGCCTCGTCCCCTGTGGCTCGCTGCCTCGTCCCCTGTGGCTCGCTGCCTCGTCCCTGTGGCTCGCTGCCTCGTCCCCTGTGTAATGGCTCGCTGCCTCGTCCCCTGTGTATTCCGTCTGACAGACCGGAACAAATGGCTCGCTGCCTCGTCCCCTGTGTATATGGCTCGCTGCCCTCGTCCCTGTGTATTCCGTCTGACAGACCGGAACAAATGGCTCGCTGCCTCGTCCCCTGTGTATTGGCTCGCTGCCTCGTCCCCTGTGTATTCCGTCTGACAGACCGGAACAAATGGCTCGCTGCCTCGTCCCCTGTGTGTATGGCTCGCTGCCTCGTCCCCTGTGTATATGGCTCGCTGCCTCGTCCCCTGTGTATTCCGTCTGACAGACCGGAACAAATGGCTCGCTGCCTCGTCCCCTGTGTATATGGCTCGCTGCCTCGTCCCCTGTGTATATGACCTCGCTGCCTCGTCCCCTGTGTATATGGCTCGCTGCCTCGTCCCCTGTGTGTATGGCTCGCTGCCTCGTCCCCTGTGTAATATGGCTCGCTGCCTCGTCCCCTGTGTGTTATTCCGTCTGACAATCACGACATTCCGACAATCTGGCAGTGTTCTGTGCTGACCAACCAGTCGAGGCTGTGCCAGCGGCCGGTCCTTCTCCGTCGTCGGTCCATGACCGGCCACCGAGACATATTCGTCTCACTGCACTTTCCACCGTCCCTTTTCGCTTGTCTCGAGTTTTTGCCGCTGCAGTCAGCTTCTCTGAGAAACTCAGACGCCAACTTCAAGTCCACGAAATCTCTCCCTCACCGCACGTCTCACTTGTCTCGAGCTTCCATCCCGCGATCACCTTCTCAAATCCCCAAACGCCAGCTGTGCGTCCGCTCTCTGCAACGTATGCCTCACACTAACTTGACTTTCGCCAGGTTTGTCCTTCGGCATTTGCACGCCGGTTCCGAGAATTACGTCGGAGCCGGCGTCCACATAACCGACACCTCCCTTCATCAACTTTTGCGGCGCCCGGATATTTTAATCGGTTGCGCAATGTCGCGAATGACTTGGACTCTTGAATGCCATAAAGTTCTGGCGATGCGGAGAGGAGACATGCTCGGAGCGGAGACTTGCTCCCGAGCGCTCTCCGAGACTTGCTCCTGAGGCTTGCTCCCC
The DNA here is from genome assembly GCA_036785665.1 of Chirona hameri. Lineage (NCBI taxonomy): Eukaryota > Metazoa > Arthropoda > Thecostraca > Balanomorpha > Balanidae > Chirona > Chirona hameri. Next base: position 18,398 of record JAXIVJ010016142.1, read on the forward strand.
GAGCGCTCCCGAGACTTGCTCCCGAGCGCTCCGAGACTTGCTCCCGAGCGCTCATGATTCATACCGCCCAGCGCGGTTTAGATGGCGTACGTTCTGCCCCGATATCTGTTATCGGTCGCGGGATACGATACCGCAGATCTCGTGGTCCGTTGTGAGGTGACAGCCGCTCCCTTCTCCCTCGCCCCTCGCCCTGTGGCCGCTCTAAGGAACTCCTTTCTCGCCGGCTGTGCTTCCGCCCAGAGGGTGGCGGCCCGCGCAGCCGGGTATGGCGCGGGCTGTCGCGCCTGTCCGCCATGTTGGGTTGCCGAACCCCCGGGACGCAGTCGCGTGAAGTAGTGCGTGTGGTGCGTTGGAGGTTGCAATCCCGGACCAGTATCTCGGCAACCACGAGGTCTAACGGACATGGGAACAAATACAGATGTGTAGATAAATGATCGACCCGGAGTATGCACTGTGTCGATTAAAAAAAAAATCAATACAAAATATACAGCTGTAAAGCGCAATCAAATCCGTCCCAGTACCCCACCCAAAATGTCTTCATATTTACAAGCATGAAGCTTATAATGACAGGTTTAATAAAACGCGTCTGAACCCTCCATTCATACTCCTCGCCACCCATCGCCGGCCCGGCGTTCCAGCATGGCGGCCGGTCGCGAACCGCTCTCAGGCATCCTTGTCCCTTCCAGTTGTTATTGAGGTTCAGTGTTCCCGCCCGGCGACTGGTGGCCGACGCTCGCTCGGCCGGCTGTCAAACTCTGTTCGGGGCTGTTTGTTGACCGACTCTGGCCTGGCCGACCTGTCGGCGGCGCGCCTCACTGCCGCGGAGCAATGACGTCATGAATCCAGCCGCGCAGCCAGGCCATAAACACTGGCTCCGCGCGGCCCGGCCAGCGGGCTGGGGGGGGGGGGGGGGGGGGGGGGGGGCTGGGATCTGTCCTCCTCAGCAGCACAGCTCGTCCTGCAGTGTCGCCGCCTGGGTAGACCACTGGCGGGAACATCTCAGCGCGGCTGTCTGCTGCGTGTGTCCTCTCAGCAGCACGCTCGTCCTGCAGTGTCGCCGCCTGGGTAGACCCTGGCGGAACATCTCAGCGCGGCCTGTCTGCTGCTGTGTCCTCTCAGCAGCACGCTCGTCCTGCAGTGTCGCCGCCTGGGTAGACCCTGGCGAACATCTCAGCGCGGCTGTCTGCTGCGTTGTGTCTCTCGCAGCACGCTTCGTCCTGCAGTGTCGCCGCCTGGGTAGACCCTGGCGGAACCAATCTCAGCGCGGCTGTCTGCTGCGTGTGTCCTCTCAGCTTGCGGCTGCCGCCGTCTCCGCGGTGATGGCACCCACAGGCCGGCGGCCCAACTGCCTCCGCGGCACACCCGGACAGGAACGTGCCGCCGCCGCGCCGTCACCGGTGACGTCACACCCGACGTCACGTCACGCCACGGCGCTGCGGCAGCGATCGAGGCGCCCGATACGCGTTCCCACCCCCCAGCCCGACGGAGCCTTCTGGGAGCGGACTGGATGAGGTGGCCGCGTCGGAGGTGGCGTCACGGGCTCTGCACCAGCCATGGGTCGCCGCGATGACACGGGTGTAGCTGCGCCGTGACCCTTGAGGTCTGCGTGCCCACCCCCCCCCTGGCGGGGCAGTGGTGGCGCGTTCACCAGACATGGGTCGCCGCGATGACACGGGTGTAGCTACGCCGTCACCTTGAGGTCTGCGTGCCCCCCCCCCCCCCCCTGCGGGCAGTGGTGCGACGTTCACCAGCCATGGGTCGCCGCGATGGCACGGGTGTGTAGCTGCCGCCGTGACCTTGAGGTCTGCGTGCCCGCTCCCCCCCCCCCCCCCCCCCCTGCAGGTAGTGGTGGCGGGCGGCTCGCGTCGTGCAGGGAGCGCAGAGTCGCGCTCGTGCCGGCCTGGCCCGCCTCGGAGAGGCCATGATTGTGGTGGCCTTGGTCGGTGGTCCCGGGACCGGGCACGGCGGGCCAGCCAGCCTGCCATCCCAGTGGTGCCCCGCCGCGCGGTGTGCGATTGTGCAGAACCGTCACAACACTCCACTGCCCCCTGCCGGGCGCGGTCGAATCCCGACCGTACCGCTGCCGGACTGCCGTTCATGTTGTCAGACCGCCACGTAGTGGCAAACGCGACGATTTTGGTGCCGGTGTTTAGTCCTTGAGGGGGCGATTGAAAACTATTTGAACTTTGGTGCACATTTGCTCTGCAACTTCGATAACTCGTCAGATAACCGACTTGGAGCATCAGGTCGTCCCTCAGGAATCCAGGAATTAGCCCGACCTTAGCCGTCGCCTCAGCTCTCGGGCACGCCTGCTTTGAAGGGCCCTGACTGGAGCTGCTGCTTTTTACTTGCGTGCGCGATAATCCGAGCCAGCGCTGGCCCATCGCAGGCGGCGCCGTCCTGCCGAGTGAAGTGGAACACCTTGCTTCACTCCACCCTGCACGGGTGCTGCCTCTATCTAGCGGGAATGCGCGCCGGGCCGCCAGTTTCACTGGAAACCTATGATTAGGTGCGTCGCGGCGCCCGCCGGCTGGCCGCTACAAGAAGCTGGTCGTTGGCCAGGCCGCTGGAGGCGGCTAGCGGCTGCGGCTGCGGTCGGCTTGCAGACCCTGTCCCGGCCCCCGGGGCTCCCCCCCTACACATTGAAAGTGCAGTGCAAGCGGTATTCATTGTTCATCCGAGGAGGTCTAGTTCTTTGCGGCTAACTCGGCCTTTGCAGATAATCCCTGTTTATGCATTCGAATGCAACATGGATGAGCTTTGCCAGATTGAAGCGCACTGGGTCGAACTTAGTTTTGCATTATTTGATCACACCAACTGAGTCAGCGTGGGGCCGTGGAACTGCTACACCTCATGTTCTGCAGTGGTGCCTGGAACCCCGGCGCCAGCGACCGTTTCTGACCCCGTGACTTTGGTGGGAGCAGTGCGGGAAGAATGGCTCGCCCGCTCCGGGCACGCTCATCTGAACCCTCTCCCTGACCCGGCGGCGGGGGCGGGCAGCGGGGGCGGTGGGGGCGTGGTGAGGAGAGGATGGCGGGCGGTGGTGTGCGGGAAAGACAGAGGCGGAGTGCTGCAGGTTTGCTCCGAGACCGTGAGTCGTGGAATATTACTACTGGCAGTAGGGCTGACAGGGCGTCGTACGCATCGTACGCATCGCCTTGCCTGAGATGCCGTACGATTATGCAGTTTGTGACCGGAGTTCGTGGTACTCTAATCCAATAGTTCGCTGCGTCCTTCAGACTGATTGATCCGTCACTCCGCCTAATGCTAATCACGAGAGGTACAATCTTAGTCGATCGATCGGTCCGTGCAGGACAAGTTGTGGCATCGATCTGTCATACGCCCAAGTTGCTAAGATTACTTTACTAATAAGGTTTACCCACGAGGGAGAACACGACTCCTGGGGTGACGCCAGAGCATTTTACACATCCATATTTTGCAATATGGTAGCACATAAACAAAGGCGTTTATGGCGCGGCGATTCTAGTAATTTATCTTCAGGGAATATCGCATGTCCGGTTTTAAGACCGTCCAGATTTGATAGTGGCAGGATGGCAGGAAATCAAGAGGTAGATATGTAGATATGTAATGACACCAGCCTATATGTTCTTTCCCTGTTGATTATTCGAAGTCAAAACAACTTAAATATCACGGTTTTAGAGGTTTGAAACAGTAAGTATCCTCGCCGCGCAACGGAATAAACAATGCTTGTCTGGTAGCATCTCGGCAGCAAAAAGATAAGGGCATTCCATTTTCTATTAAAAAATACTGACATTTTTTTCCCTATGGTAAAAATAAAACTTTCTTTCGATTTGCAGCAGGGTACTCGTCTAACATGTTAACTAGGGGGCAACCCCCCCCCCCCAGTCACGGGTTCCTGCCCCCCCCCCCATTCGAGGCAAAAACGGACACTTGGGGGGGGGGGGGGGGGGGGGCAAGTTTTAAACAGGTGATAATTGTTGCCGGGATGCACATTTTAAATGTTCTGTGCAAGTTATCGGCTAGTGATGTAGGATCCTATTCAGTTGAGGGGTGGCTTTCAACACCCCCCACTTGGACGAGGAAGTGGGTCAAGTCGGGGATAAATCTGTATTTGCGTGGATTTTCATGGTACTTAAAACTATTTTTCCTAGCTCCCCCCCCCACAACTTTTCTGGAGAAGCTACAGCGGCCTACACCCCTGTTATATGGCCATACGACCAGATGCGCACACATGACATATACAATACATATGTAGTTATTGTAACTGATCCATGACAGATCGGTGTATAATGACAATAAGAACTCAAACGATGTTTTATATTATAGGTATTAGCAAAGCTTTCGATGCAAGTATCATGATCACTGCGAGATGCTGAAAATGAAAGAAAACAACAGTAGCGGGAAAACCGACGCAGATCAAATAGGCCTATTTCTCAATAAAAACATGCACATTTGTATTACACAATCTACTGCTAGTTTTGCCCGAATTTGATCCCATCTTTGAAATCGCACAGCTTAAAGATATTCACTTACCCAGTTTTCAGCATAAATTTTTGGAACTTAGATGAACCTGGACAAAGCATGATTAAGTGTTGAACATTACTCCAAAACCTTAAACCAAGTAAATGACTAATTAATGATTGTCCATGTCATATTAATTTGAACCTTCCTGCAAGGACGCCAATAAAGTGATAATAGTTAATAGTTTTGTAGGCATTTTTAAACTATGATATACCATTTCATGTAGGTACAGATGTCATGTTCAAGCTAAATTAGGAAATTTAGCCACACTGGTACATTCTGGCTGTCATCTGTCAGCGCAATTAACCCCGCCCTTGCCATGGGGGTCCCCAGCCGAACGCTGGGAGGGGGAAGGATCTTCCGAACCAATGATCGCAGCGAGACGTGCAATGCGCATTCGAAAGCTCCTCCAATGAAACACATCTTAAAGGGGCAATACTCAAAAAGGTTCACATTGAGGTCACATGTCAAGGTCACGGTCAGGTCAAAGGTCAAAATCAGGTATTTGAGTGTATGGGACCAGAAAGTACTTTCCAGTCCAAAGCCTTCGATTGCGACCATGATCGCCCAAAGTGCCTCATAAAGGTTACTAATACACATCCCGCATGAGCTAAAGTAAGATTGTTGGCAAAAATCAAGGTCAAGATAAATGTCACAAAGGTCCACCATGTGCAAAATATTTACGAAAGTCATGCGACCACTCCTGTTATATGGGTTACTTTTACACGTATAATCCAATAGTCTTTTTTACCACCTGACTTCATTTAAGTGAAGTTAGTGTAAAACTCAGGTCACGGACAGGTCACATAAGGTCAAAAGTTGAAATTGATAAATATCAAAAACAAGTTTCTGGAGCAGTTTTGCGCTCAAGAAATGCACGCGTAATCGTTAATTTGTTCGCACCCGGTCAAAATAATATTACAAAAACGTCATGAGTTACCCAAGTGTTTTAGAAGCCATAAGTCAGTCAAACATGGTGATATTGTTTTTAACCTTTTTTTAGGGATTTCCCATGTGTTTTTCTAATGTATTTCACCTTTTTTAAAATATCATTAAAAATGAATTTGTGGGCTTTGGGGGGGGGGGGTAGAGTAGAAGGAATTTAAAAAAAAACACTCCCGAGTATCCATTTTGTGGGCCATGCTATTTTTGTTTGATCTTTGAGGTTTTTGATTGCATTTTTTCTCAAAATATGACCTTTGTACGGGTCTTTTACATTTTAGCTGATTTTTTCCCATCAAACTCGTGTGTAGTGACACCTCAAAATGCGCCTATATCTCAAAGATTGTTCGACGGAACGAAATTGCTTCATTTTTGCACAGAAGACCGTAAAATTGATGTGCAAAAAAGGTGCTTAAAGTTTCATGTTGATAGCGCTATTTTTTATAAAGCTATAGCGAAAGTTCGTCGGGAGTGGGTGGGGGTGGAAGCGTGTTTGGAAATAGCACCAAGTTAAGGAGGAGGCTGGATCTTCGGGAGACATGAAGTCAGTCAAAATATAGATACTGCTTTGATTTTTTGTGGAGGGCATCGTCCATACTTGGTTCTCCAATATATCTTCCGTTTTTGAATATGTTTGAAGTCTTATTTGAGGAAATTGTTGCCCTCCCCCCAAAAAATGCATTCCCAAAATCAAAATGTTCTAATATATTCAAAAACCTGAAGATATATTGGAGACCCAAGTATGGACGATGCCCGCCCCCACCCCCCAAAAAAAATCAAAGCATATCCTATATTTTTGGACTGACTTAAGTCTCCCTAAGCTTCCCTAGCCTCCTCCACTTAACATGTTGCTATTTCCAAACCACGCATGGGGGTGTGCGTTAAACGTCCCCCAGTCAATGGTGGGTTAATAACAATGTATAATTTGGACTGCTTATCAATCATCTCAACATAATTGTTTGAATGCACAAACTATTTATTTTATGAATATTACTGCCCGTTTTAACTATAACAATTATGGAAACACCCAGAGTAAGTGTGACTGTTCGTGGACAAGAAACCGAGTGAAATTAAAATAAAGTCATCTTAAGCCTGCCCCCCCCCCCCCCAGTTCAAATTTCCTTAGACGAGTCCCTGATTTGCAGTGAAAACTCATGGATAAAGTAAGTAATTAAGTAGTAAGTAGTAAGTACACTCGCTACTTACTTTATCCATGGTTAACTTAAACATCTCAAATTTTCCACTTATACAAATATTTTCGCCACCAGCAGGTGCATTTGACCAAACAATAAGAATGGCTGAATCTGTGGAACGGATGGGTACTGCTCTATGTAATAAAATTATGTCGTCATCCTTCGGTAAAGTTCGTGCTTTTAACACGTGATCGAGCTGGGTAAAGGGATTTCTACTCCGGGGTGACGTGATAGTGAAGGGAGCCTGCGATTCGTGACGGGGGCTGCGCCCAAGCTTATCTCCAGATTCCTATCAACGCTAGCATGCGTTACGATGCATGAATGTATGAATAGCATGCGTGAATTGCTGTCCGGCGGAATGACGCGCGAACTCATTGAACCTTGCATGTCCTTGCGGCGCGCGAGCCATTTCACTGGTAAGTCAGTTTGGCTGATGTACCCCAATATGCCACGGGCCGTGGATTCCAGTGAGGCGTCGCCGGCAGACGGGATCCATTACGCTGCCTCTGATGTGCTGATTCAGTCGGGCGGCGGGCTCGCTCACGCGCGACCCCGGCGACCCCGGCCCGCGGCCGAAGGTCACGAAGCCGGCCGCGACGCGCCCGCTCCCACGACTGGGGTCACGACCCGGCGCGGGCGCAGAGGGCGGAAACACCAGCCGCCCCGCTCCCTCATCGGTCCATCTCGGAATGATGTCCGCGCGCGCCCGGCGACTGAGGCGGGTCGAGGAGATGCGACGTGTCGCCGCGCCTGATTTGATGGAAGGCTGCAGTGCCGCCGGACCGGTCCGAGCAGATGGACAGATTGCGGCCGGCGGATGACAGATGGCATGGCAGGCGGCAGAGGAGCGCGGCTCGCTGCCGGGGGCTGCTGGCGGATGCCGGCGGCCGCCTCGGCACTGCCTCGCTCAACCGACCATGGCCGTCCAGCCGACTACGCGCCCGTCCAGCTGTGTGGCCTTTGGCGTCCCCGGCGGTTTAAATGTCGCCCGGCCGGCTGCTGGAGCCGTGGCCCGTGAGTCGGACCCGGCTCTGGTGGTGGGGTGAGCCTCGGCGCCGTGTGGCGCCGGCTGCCCTGATCGGTCCACTTTCGGTCGACCGCGGCAGCTGATGTGGCATACGGCGGATGTGCGGTCGCGCGCAGTCTTCCATCGGCTCCAGTCGCGCTGCCGCTCCTGACCTATTTCATATGGCTATCGGCGACTGTGACAGCTGGCGAAACTCGTGGGCAGATGGACACGGTGGCTGTGGGTTACCGATTTGGATGATATGTACTTACGTGGTCTTCTGTGATCGAATGCAAAATGATACGGCGCTACGGCTACATGTTGACCAGCTGCATCCGTAGTGAAATTATAATGTCACGTAATTTGGAACCTGTCACATAACTTTAACAGCATGTAAATCCATGTTGTGAAAGCATGGCAGGTATTCATAGCATTTGTGCCCTTACCAAATTTGTATAGAGGTAAAACGATGATGTTCGTATATGCAAGGTACCTCGAAACTCTCAGAAGCTATCGATGCAGTTCCCTGCTTTTGTTGGAAGTAATTTTCCCTTGTACAGACGTGCCTTGTCATTTCCGCCCATGACCCGTTTTCATAGGTCTCGCTTCGGTATCCGGTCATGTGTGGTTCGTGAATCGTGGGTGATATAACTTGGTTAGCTCTCGTCCAATCGTTCGAGATCGCTCTGTGCCGGAACCGGGTCGGATAAGCGTTCCGTTCCGTCTCCGTTCCGTCTCCGTTCCGTCTCCGTTCCGTACTCCGTTCCGTCCCTCCGTTCCGTCTCGTTCCGTCTCCGTTCCGTCTCCGTTCCGTCCTCCCGCTTCCGTCTCCGTTCCGTCTCCTCCGTCTCCGTCCTCCCGTTCCGTCTCCGTTCCGTCTCCGTTCCGTCTCCGTTCGTCTCCGTTCCGTCTCCGTTCCGTCTCCGTTCCGTCTCCGTTCCGTCTCCGTTCCCGTCTCCGTTCCGTCTCCCGTTCCGTCTCCGTTCCGGTCTCCGTTCCGTCTCCTTCCTCTTCCGTCTCCGTTCCGTCTCCGTTCCGTCTCCGTTCCGTTCTCCGTTCCGTCTCCGTTCCGTCGCCCGTTCCGTCTCCGTTTCGTCTCCGTTGCGTCTCCCGCCCATATCCTGTCCGTGTCCGTTCCCGTCCGTCTGATGCGCGGTAAATGTCCAGGTGAGCTGTTGTGTCCCAGACTGGGCGTGGCGCCGGTGACCGCCGGTGACCATCTGTAGCCGCCGGTGACGCCGGTGGGCGGGGCGGATCGGTGACCGCCCGGTGACCAATCTGTAGCGGCCGGTGACCGCCGGTGGGCGGGGGCGGATCGGGTGACCGCCGGTGGGCGGGGCGGATCGGTGTCAGGTGCGGCGCAGACAGACATCTGCCGGACGCGACCGCCACCCTCATCTTCCCTGTGGTGAGGGCCGGCTGGCCGTAAACGTCGCCCACCGACTGGTCCTGGTCTGTCTTGTGTTGTTGTCTGTCTGCTCTGTCTGCTCTGTCTGCTCTGTCTGCCTGTCTGCTCTGTCTGCTCTGTCTGCTCTGTCTGCTCTGTCTGCTCTGTCTGCTCTGTCTGCTCTGTCTGCTCTGTCTGCTCTGTCTGCTCTGTCTGCTCTGTCTGCTCTGTCTGCTCTGTCTGCTCTGTCTGCTCTGTCTGCTCTGTCATGCTCTGTCTGCTCTGTCTGCTCTGTCTGCTCTGTCTGCTCTGTCTGCTCTTGCTCTGTCTGCTCTGTCTGCTCTGTCTGCTCTGCTCGGTTGCTCTGTCTGCTCTGTCTGCTCTGTCTGCTTCTGTCTGCTCTGTCCTCTGTCTGCTCTGTCTGCTCTGTCTGCTCTGTCTGCTCTGTCTGCTCTGTCTGCTCTGTCTGCTCTGTCTGCTCTGTCTGCTCTGTCTGCTCCTGTCTGCTCTGTCTGCTCTGTCTGCTCTAGTCTGCTCTGTCCCTGCTCCTGTCTCTCTGTCTGCTCTGTCTGCTCTGTCTGCTCTTCTTGCTCTTCTGCTCTGTCTGCTCCTGTCTGCTCTGTCTGCTCTGTTCTGCCTCCTCGTCTGCTCTGTCCTGCTCTGTCTGCTCTGTCTGCTCTGTCTGCTCTGTCTGCTCTGTCTGCTCTGTCCTGCTCCTGTCTGCTCTGTCTGCTCTCTGTCTGCCTCTGCTCTGCACTCTGTCTCGCTCTGTCTGCTCTGTCTGCTCTGTCCTTGTGTTGTCTGCTATGTTCTGCTCTGTCTTGCTCTGTCTGCTATGTCTGCTCTGTCTGCTCCTGTCTTGTGTTGTCTGCTATGTCTGCTCTGTGTCTGCTCTGTCTGCTCTGTCCTGCTCTGTCCTGCTCTGTCTGCTCTGTCTGCTCTGTTGCCTCTGTCTGCTCTGTCCTGCTCTGTCTGCCTTCTGTCTGCTCTGTCTGCTCTGTCTGCTCTGTCTGCTCTGTCTGCTCTGTATGCTCTGGTCTGCTCTGTCTGCTCTGTCTGCTCTGTCTGCCCTGTCTGCTCTGTCTGCTCTGTCTGCCTCTGCTCTGCTCTTCTGTCTGCTATGTCTGCTCTGTCTGCTCTGTCTTGTGTTGTCTGCTTCTGTCTGCTCTGTCTGCTCTGTCTGCTCTGTCTGCTCTGTCTGCTCTGTCTGCTCCTGTTCCCGCTCTGTCTGCTCTGTCTGCTCTGTCTGCTCTGTCTGCTCTGTCCTGCTCTGTCTGCTCTGTCTGCCTCTGTCTGCTCTGTCTGCCCTGTCTGGCCCTGTCTGCCCCTGTCTGCTCTGTCTGCTCTGTACTGCTCTGTCTGCTCTGCCTGCCTTCTGTCTGCGCTGCTATGTCTCTATGTCAGCTCTGTCTGCTCTGTCTGCTCTGTCTGCTGCTCGCCTCGTTCTGCCTGCTCTGCCTGCTCTGCCTTGCTCTGCCTGCTCTACCCCGCTCTACCCGCTCTTACCCGCTCTACCCGCTCTATCCGCTCTACCCGCTCTACCCGCCGGAACCTGTCGGGCGTCCTCGGTGTCTTTGTCCTCGCTGCCGGGCTCGGCTGGTCTGCTCGGGCAGTCGGGCCGGCGGCGCCTGGCACGGGATAGAGAGGGCTCGGCCACCGGTATATCGGACGGCGGGATCTGGCTTGATAACGGGACGGCCCGGGCGCGCTGCGATGCCCGGGCGGAGCAGACCGGCACGGACGGCGCCGGACCGGACGGGTCATGTAGGGTCCAATGTGGGGTCGGGCAGGGTCGGGGGCCCAGATCACCGGGAGATGGATGAGTTGGCCTCCGGCGGCGACCCGCGGTCCGCCGATCAGCCATGTCTATAACCGCTCTCCGGCCGGTATGAGACTGATGGCGTGATATTTCATTGGCGAATGACCGCGGCTGGGTCGGGTCGGTCGCCTATACCGCTCTCCGGCGGTATAGACACTGGATGGCGAGATCAATTGGCGAATCACCGGCGGCTGGGTCGGGTCGGTCGCGGGGTATAGACACTGGATGGCGAGATCATTGGCGAATCCCCGGCGGCTGGGTCGGGTCGGTCGCGGGGTATAGACACTGGATGGCGAGATCATTGGCGAATCCCCGGCGGCTGGGTCGGGTCGGTCGCGGGGTATAGACACTGGATGGCGAGATCATGGCGACTCACCGGCGGCTGGGTCGGGTCCGGTCCCGGGGTAATAGACACTGGATGGCGAGATCATTTGGCGACTCACCGGCGGCTGGGTCGGGTCGGTCCCGGGGTATAGACA
>JAXIVJ010016143.1:0-27500 GCA_036785665.1 Chirona hameri
CTTCGGCGAGCGACGGCGCCCCTCCGACTAGTGACTGCCCCTCTTCGGCGAGTGACGGCGCCCCTCCGACCAGTGACTCTATTTCCGCACGGTGCGGAATGAGAGGCGCCCCCCACCCCCCCCCCTGCAAAATGTCGCCAATATTGGTGGCGGCCCTGTCGATCGGGTGGCGCCCCTCAAGGCAATGACCTGGTCCTTTGTGAATTTCTGGGTACGCCACTGCTTAGGGAGCCATAAGTCAGTCAACGCTCAAGATATTGCTTTGACATTTGGTTTGGGCATCGTCCATACTTGGTTCTCCAATATATATTCCGGCCTTTTCATATGATGTAATATTTTATGAGTTTATGAAGAAAACAAATGGCGAAAAACATCCACAAAATCAACATTTCCAAACATGTTCAAAAACCGGAATATATATTGGGGAACGAAGTATATAGACAATACCCAAACCGAACTTCAAAGCAATATATTTAGTTTTGGCTGACTTATGGCTACTTATGGTATGATGGGTCTGAATTTTGTATTCGATATTTCCAAATATGCACGCGCCACTTTCCCTCTTGCTACCAAAATGTTACAAAATAGAGGAAACACGAACGAGAGAAAAAATAACGATTTTGTTGGTCGCAAAAAGTTATTTTTCGCAGTCAGTACCCATTTCTCATGGCCAGGTTCAGCGGATTTGGAGGGGGCTAATTTCTATTGCCGCTCCCGTCGAGCGTGGGATGGGGGGGGGGGGGGGGCTTTTGCCCCTGCCACCCCCCCCCCTGGATCCGCCAGTGGACCTGCCCTGGGGCCCCTCCGTGCTGGCTAGGGGCCAATTCGGCATGTTCAGGGGCCCTTTTTACCCACTCAGGGGCCCTTTCGGTCTGGTCAGGGGCCCTCTCCGATCTGCACAGGGGCATTTCGAACTTTCCAGGGCCCCTCTGGTCTGTCCAGGGGCCCTCCAGCCTTCTAAGGGGCCCTTCTGACCTGGCAAGGGACTGCGCTGGCTGCTTTGTCGCCTTGTGACATGCTCCGAGGGCCTTCCGACCTGCCCTGGGGCCCCTCCGTTCTGACTAGGGGCCCATTCGGCATGTTCAGGGGCCGTCCTGACCCACCTAGGGGCCCTTTGGGTCTGGGCAGGGGCCCCTCTGACCTGCAAAGGGCCCTTTGAACTTCTCAGGGGCCCTCTGGGGTTTGTCCAAGGGCCCTCCAACCTTCAGGGGCTCTTATGACCTGGCAAGGGACTGTGCGGGCTTTTTTGTCGCCCTGCCGACATGCTCAGGGGCCTCTCGACCTGCCCAGGGGCCCCTCTCTGCTGGCTAGGGGCCCATTCGACGTATTCAGGGGGCCATCTGACCCGCTCAGGGGCCCTTTCGGTCCGGCCAGGGGCCCCTCTGACATGCACAGGGCTCTTTTGAACGTCCAAACAGCCCTCTGGTCTTTCAGAGAGGGTCCTGGTGGCCCTAAAGGGCCTCTGAAGTGATCTAAACTCTCTAAAGACCACGCTTCGCGTGGTAAAGAGCCCATGATACCGCGCATTGCGCGGTCTCGTCGGCCATTTTCGGCGCGCTGCGCGCGCCGAAAAGGGCCCTCCGCCACCGAAAAGGGCCCTCCTGGCCTGCAGGGGCAGGCGCACCCGCCGCGCCCCCCACCCCATTGGCTACGTGCCTGCTGAGAGGGCTCACGAAAGCGTTCTTTCTCCTTATCATAGGGCTCTCTGACAGACTAGAAGGGTCCTTGTATTGTGTGAGAGGGCTTTGGATTCGCTTCTCTCATGAGATTTTACAACAACATAAAATGACGGCCGCCAGGCCGTGTGGTTGCAGCCGGGCATAGGGGGCCCGGCAAAATCTGCCGGGTGCAGGAACACCATTTGCACCCCTCCCCTGGCTATGACTAGGCGCACCCCTCCCCTGGCTACGCCTCTGATCATAACACCTACCTACCCTGTCAGTTTGATCGTTCTAGCTCTCATACTTTCGGAGATCTTAGGGGGCACTAAGGTGCCCCCCCTCCACTGCGCGTGTTAAACATCACCCCCCCCCCCCCCTCCACTGCGCGTGTTAAACATCCCCCCCCTCCACTGCGCGTGTTAAACATCACCCCCCTCCACTGCGCGTGTTAAACATCACCCCCCCCCTCCACTGCGCGTGTTAAACATCACCCCCCCCTCCACTGCGCGTGTTAAACATCACCCCCCCCCTCCACTGCGCGTGTTAAACATCACCCCCCCCCCTCCACTGCGCGTGTTAAACATCACCCCCCCCCCTCCACTGCGCGTGTTAAACATCAACCCCCCCCCCTCCACTCCGCGTGTTAAACATCACCCCCCCCCCCTCCACTGCGCGTGTTAAACATCACCCCCCCCCCCTCCACTGCGCGTGTTAAACATCACCCCCCCCCCTCCACTGCGCGTGTTAAACATCACCCCCCCCCCTCCACTGCGCGTGTTAAACATCACACCCCCCCCCCTCCACTGCGCGTGTTAAACATCACCCCCCCCCCTCCACTGCGCGTGTTAAACATCACCCCCTCCACTGCGCGTGTTAAACATCAACCCCCCCCCCTCCACTGCGCGTGTTAAACATCACCCCCCCCCCTCCACTGCGCGTGTTAAACATCACCCCCCCCCCCCTCCACTGCGCGTGTTAAACATCACCCCCCCCCCCTCCACTGCGCGTGTTAAACATCACCCCCCCCCCCTCCACTGCGCGTGTTAAACATCACCCCCCCCCCCCTCCACTGCGCGTGTTAAACATCACCCCCCCCCCCTCCACTGCGCGTGTTAAACATCAACCCCCCCTCCACTGCGCGTGTTAAACACCCCCCCCCCCCTCCACTGCGCGTGTTAAACATCACCCCCCCCCCCTCCACTGCGCGTGTTAAACATCACCCCCCCCCCTCCACTGCGCGTGTTAAACATCACCCCCCCCCTCCACTGCGCGTGTTAAACATCACCCCCCTCCACTGCGCGTGTTAAACATCCCCCCCCTCCACTGCGCGTGTTAAACATCACCCCCTCCCCCTCCACTGCGCGTGTTAAACATCACCCCCCCCCCCTCCACTGCGCGTGTTAAACATCACCCCCCCCCCCTCCACTGCGCGTGTTAAACATCACCACCCCCCCCCCCTCCACTGCGCGTGTTAAACATCACCCCCCCCCCCCCCTCCACTGCGCGTGTTAAACATCACCCCCCCCCCCCCCCCCCCTCCACTGCGCGTGTTAAACATCACCCCCTCCACTGCGCGTGTTAAACATCACCACCCCCCCCTCCACTGCGCGTGTTAAACATCACCCCCCCCCCTCCACTGCGCGTGTTAAACATCACCCCCCCCCCCCCTCCACTGCGCGTGTTAAACATCACCCCCCCCCCCTCCACTGCGCGTGTTAAACATCACCCCCCCCCCCCCTCCACTGCGCGTGTTAAACATCACCACCCCCCCCCTCCACTGCGCGTGTTAAACCTCACCCCCCCCCCCTCCACTGCGCGTGTTAAACATCACCCCCCCCCCCCCTCCACTGCGCGTGTTAAACATCACCCCCCCCCCCTCCACTGCGCGTGTTAAACATCACCCCCCCCCTCCACTGCGCGTGTTAAACATCACCCCCCCCCTCCACTGCGCGTGTTAAACATCACCCCCCCCCTCCACTGCGCGTGTTAAACATCACCCCCCCCCCTCCACTGCGCGTGTTAAACATCACCCCCCTCCACTGCGCGTGTTAAACATCACCCCCCCCCCCCCTCCACTGCGCGTGTTAAACATCACCCCCCCCCCCCTCCACTGCGCGTGTTAAACATCACCCCCCTCCACTGCGCGTGTTAAACATCACCCCCCCCCCCCTCCACTGCGCGTGTTAAACATCACCACCCCCCCCCCTCCACTGCGCGTGTTAAACATCACCCCCCCCCCCTCCACTGCGCGTGTTAAACATCACCCCCCCCTCCACTGCGCGTGTTAAACATCACCCCCCCCCCCTCCACTGCGCGTGTTAAACATCACCCCCCCTCCACTGCGCGTGTTAAACATCACACACACACACACACACACCCTCCACTGCGCGTGTTAAACATCAACCCCCCCCCCCCCTCCACTGCGCGTGTTCAACATCACCCCCCCCCCCCCTTCACTGCGCGTGTTAAACATCACCCCCCCCCCCCTCCACTGCGCGTGTTAAACATCACCCCCCCCTCCACTGCGCGTGTTAAACATCACCCCCCCCCCCTCCACTGCGCGTGTTAAACATCACCCCCCCCCCCTCCACTGCGCGTGTTAAACATCACCCCCCCCCCCTCCACTGCGCGTGTTAAACATCACACCCCCCCCCCTCCACTGCGCGTGTTCAACATCACCCCCCCCCCTCCACTGCGTGTGTTCAACATCACCCCCCCCCCCTCCACTGCGCGTGTTAAACATCACCCACCCCCCCCCTCCACTGCGCGTGTTAAACATCACCCCCCCCCCCCTCCACTGCGCGTGTTAAACATCACCCCCCCCCCCCCCTCCCCCCTCCACTGCGCGTGTTAAACATCACCCCCCCCCCCCTCCACTGCGCGTGTTAAACATCACCCCCCCCCCCTTCCACTGCGCGTGTTAAACATCACCCCCCCCCCCCTCCACTGCGCGTGTTAAACATCACCCCCCCCCCCCCCCTCCACTGCGCGTGTTAAACATCAACCCCCCCCCCCTCCACTGCGCGTGTTAAACATCACCCCCCCTCCACTGCGCGTGTTAAACATCACCCCCCTCCACTGCGCGTGTTAAACATCACCCCCCCCCCCCTCCACTGCGCGTGTTAAACATCACCCCCCCCCCCCCTCCACTGCGCGTGTTAAACATCACCCCCCCCCCCTCCACTGCGCGTGTTAAACATCACACACCCCCCCCCTCCACTGCGCGTGTTAAACATCACCCCCCCCCCCCTCCACTGCGCGTGTTAAACATCACCCCCCCCCCCTCCACTGCGCGTGTTAAACATCACCCCCCCCCCCTCCACTGCGCGTGTTAAACATCCCCCCCCCCTCCACTGCGCGTGTTAAACATCACCCCCCCCCCTCCACTGCGCGTGTTAAACATCACCCCCCCCCCCCCTCCACTGCGCGTGTTAAACATCACCCCCCCCCCCCCCTCCACTGCGCGTGTTAAACATCACCCCCCCCCTCCACTGCGCGTGTTAAACATCATTTAATCACTCAATTTTAAGCGTACGAAAATTGCTCCTCACTTTGGTCGCCCATACACTTGGTATTTCGTAGAAGCGATCAGTTATTGTCACTTTCAACGTTGAAATATTGAAACAAAAGCGGCAGATATGTTGCGCTCCCAATAGTGGGGCAAACACCGATCATGAACTCCAAAAGAAATATATGCTCCTGTTTTTTCTCTCCAAAATTTAATTTTCCAAATAGAAAAAGTGCAAGCCGAAAAACAAAACGTCGTGCAAGCAAAAGGTTGTTATTTTACTTTTAAAATTGAGACTCGATAAATTTAATACCATACATGTTGCATAAGATAATGCAGACAAATAAATCAGAAGGTCAAAATTTTGCTTTAACCCACGCCGTGCCGGTGCTCGGCGCCACATTCGCCGTGCCGGAGGGAAGCGTTTCGACGCCCCTATCTAACTCGGCTCCTAGCGGACGTAGACAAAAAAAAGACCGTTCGAAAGCACGTAAAAATGCATTTTGAAACTATTTCACGCAATGTTTTTATCAGGTCAATATTGAGGTCACCAGAGGTCATCAAGGGTCAGATTTTCAAGTTTTAGACTTCGCTTAAGAATTTCCCAGATAGAACAGGAACTATGGACAGCTAGGCACAAACGAAAACAAAACAATGGAAAGCTCTTGAAAAATTTAATCGACGAGGTGCCCATATATTTGAGCTCAGGTGAATAGTTTAGGCTCCAGAGCTCATCAAATGTAAAAAAAAACTATTTTTTAGCAAAACAGTTTTCACAAATATAATTTTACCTAACAAAGATAAGGAAATTATGCTGACGCCATTGTGTCTGTCTCGTCAAGGCGCTTCGTATCATATGCATGATGACCAGGTTAGATTAACTTATAAATTTTACCTCATGTCAAGGTCAAGAGGTGACCCAATTAGGTCATGTTGCACATTGGGAGACGTGCCTCGATGAGACAAACATATTGGTGCCAGTTTCACTTTTCTATTTTGATTTCGTCGAAAGTTATTGGCAAAAACATGTTAGAAACCTCGGGTGACCTCATCTGATTCTGTAGAGGTCACCGAACAAAAATTGCACCTGGAAATTCAAGAATGGTTTATGATAACATGATCCAGAAGGAATTGGGGTGATATAATCCGTATCCTCAGAATGGGAAGCATTTGATTATTTCCCCATTGACTTATAATGGGGAGGTCACGAAATTGGCTCGACCTTAGGTCACCGATATAAAAAAACGAGATAAACGTATTGTAGGTACTATTGCTCTTATGAAATCCTTTAAGTACGAAATCGATCGGCCAAAAACTGTGGCTGTGGTGCGACCGGAAACCTTTTTGGAAGTGGGGTCACGTGACCTGGTCTGGTGACCTGACCTGAGATGATCCGAGGTATTTTTACATAATGTGCGCAATTGATGGCCGAACAGCTGTGCCAAAAACGGTGGCGCTGCGCGCCGCCGTTTTTTCGCCAAGGGGGGGGGGGGCGTCTAAACGCCCCCCGGCACGGCGCAGGTTAAACATGTGAAATCTTTTACCTATTCTAATACATATGTACGATTTTAATTAATTCAAGCTATTGATCGCTGTCACATGTGTTCACCATTTGATTGCTGATTTGGCTCTTATATGACGTATGATGTATAGTTATGCAGCGATCTGTTTCGACCAATGACCTTATAGGAAAATTAAACCTTATAGGAACCTTTAGGAATCTTATAGGAAAAGGAAAATATTTCGACGATTTCAAAGCCCATACCAAGTGGACCGTGTTGTATCTGTTTTAAATTCAACTACGGTCATTAACAAGTCCTTTAATGACGTGCAATTACTCATGTAACGATAAACGACTTATATCCATTATTTCTTCCTTATATGTGTCCCGTGTTTTATTTGTATAACAACCATACCTACAACAACCCGGTAGCTCTTTGGCGGAATTATGACGTGGATAAAAACCTTCATAATGACCCATTGGCACATCACACTGCCTGGCTGTCACGGTCTGTCCACCGAACCTGAGGCACCTATAAGGCGAGTACAGTATGAGACCCGCCGCTGGAATCCGTGGTCGGCCCGGTCAGGCGGCTCGTTTGCCACCTCGCAGCCTTATTAGGCACTGTGGAACGACCACCGGCCACCGCAGGCACGCTGCGGAACGGAACAGAGCAGCGCGGCACCCGCCCCTGCCAGGCAGGCTGCACCGCCATACAGCGCTGGGTCACCACTGCGGACAGCCGCCCCTGCCAGGCAGGCTGTACCGCCATACAGCGCTGGGTCACCACTGCGGACAGCCGCCCCTGCCAGGCAGGCTGTACCGCCATACAGCGCTGGGTCACCACTGCGGACAGCCATGCCGGCAATCGCAGAACAGTGGCAGCTCTGTAAAATTAAGGTGGTGGGGGTGATCGGTTTGCTGGTCATTCATAGCATGACGACATGTGTGGATGCTGTATGGCATAGTGCTCGATCATGAATCATGATTGGCTCAGCAACATAAATTGTATCACTCAGTTGGATCATCCATCCACTCACCCACACGAGTTTTAGGAAGGTGTACAGTGTACATGTAAGGTTGTGGCTGCAAAGCCACAAAACATTTTTTTTTAAATCAGAAAAAGAACGTGTGCCATTTAGGAATAATTTGTGCATATGTTTTCGATAACTATTTCATTTAAGGTCTATTTTAATTTCGTTTTGTGTGTAGGCCATTTTTAGCTTTGACTGTTTCTTTATCTCTTGGTGGGCAAAATATATTAATACTCTGCGGGGATTCAGTATTTTTCAATGGCTCAACTCTAATAAACGTGCTACTGTTCTTATTCAGTGGCGGATCAAGGGAAGAGGCCATGGTCCCCCCAAAAGCTACTGAAATCGATACAAAATGACGCATTTTCTGTTTTTTAAAGAAAATCTTAGCACCTTTTACTTAGGAAGTATTGTTTTACATCCGCTAGTGCCTGTATGGAACGCTGGGTGTATCCAAAACTTTCCAGATGCTAACGAAAAATGACTCGAGGTAACACATGCACAGTAAATTATCTGGTAAAGTTCCGCACAGCTACACGAGTTGTGGGTTAAATTTGGCGCATTCCACTTACGCCTACACCCAACCCAGTCGAAAAACGCGCTCAAACTAGCCCTAATCTGCATCTAGCTAGTTGATAACTGGGACTCCCGTGTATTTCGATCCAAGAGATCAGCCATGAAGACACGAATTACCTTTCTGGGTCATACCGTGTCCTAACGGGTGAGCTAATGCCTGTTAACCGTGATCAGACAATGCTCGGTGTTGAAAACCCGTTAGCCGGTCTGCAGTTTAAAGGAAATAGTTCACCTTCAACATTAGTTTTAAACTGAGATAGCAGTTTTGTAGCCCGTGTTGGGAAACCCCAACACTGCAAGTTTTCTTGACTGAAAAGACTCTCCAGCCGAATATATTTGAGTTTTTGGCGATTGAATGCGGTGCTGGCGAGAGAATGTTGTACTGGTTCTAGCCCGGGCAGAGGCTATACCATCAGCCAATCAGCTTGCAGCTGGTGCTAGCAAGCGAATCGCCGGCCGCCGGTTGGCACATCTCCAATGCGAGCCTATCTTTACGCGACTACTTTCGAATCTGATTGGCTGAACCATGTTTTACATCCGCGTGACGTCAGGACTCTGACTCAGAGAGTATGCATATAGTTTTGATAAACAATACAAATGTACGGCCTTCTGTCCTGATTCGGCGCGATATAAGGCCATTTTTGACAATATAAAAATAAATTGTATTAACAAATATAATCAAATTGTGTTGGGTAAACATTTTCCAAGGTGAACTATTTCCTTTAAGGGCCGATGGAATGTGACGCGCTGGTGGAATGTGACGTGCTGGTGGAATATGACGCGCTGGTGGAATGTAACGCGCTGGTGGAATGGTTGGTTGGTTTACGTGTACAGCCATGGGTGGAGCCTTTCGAAACAAGTTGGTGGGGCAAATTATCATATTCGCTGATTCTTTGTTTGTCTGAGGTGAAAAGGACCATATTAATGTCAGGAAACCTTCAAATATGACGAAAGGTGATGGGGCAAAACACAACTTTAGTGGTGCCAACATTTGAACAGAGAATTGTGCCCGCGGTGAGTAGTTACAGCGCGTCAGTGCCAACAGCCTCTGGCAGAGAACAGGCGGCGCATAACGGTCACAATTAACGCGGCCATTACCCGAAACGCAAACAACTTAATGAGCTGAAGCGAGACGGATCGGCCGGCTGAGGCGGCCATTTGAAATCGATTCTTTCGTCAATCAGCGTCAATCTAGTTCCATTTTCTCACGCTTGACTTCCGGCCTTCTCCGTCAGTTCGTGTGAGGAATATATAATGGAGCTAGTGGAATTAAATTGGGGTTGTCTAGGGGTTGCCTAGTAACGAAGTTGTCTACAGTCAGTGATTGGCTCCAGCTAGCAGAAGTGCTTTTTAGGATATTTAGGGTAAGATTCGACGCGAAAACTGTTAATTACGAACTTAACGCTTTGAGATGCTATATGTTGGATTGTTTCATCTGCAGTAGCCTATAACTTAAATCAATAAAACAAATCATATTTTGGAAGACGACTCCGGCGCATTCAAATGACAATGATTTCAAGGAACAAGGGATAAGTCTGGTTAAGAACCATAATCATCTTGTTGAAGCAAATTCACAATATTTGTTAAGTCAGCTTTAAGAATAACATTTCGTAGCTGGCGATTTCGAATGAGGGTGCAGTCTTCGCAAGGCATGGCACTGGCAAAGTTCTGCTGCAGTCCCACCACAGCGAACGAGAACGATAACACCTCGAACGTCGTGGATGAGGCCCAGTGGTCAAAGAAGAGACCAGGATCCAGGAAGGAAGAAAGAAAGAAAGAAGGAAAGAAGATCCAGGATTTTCATTGAGGAGGGCAACAGGCCCGAGGGGCGCATTTTGCGGCACCTGCCGGGGGCGCCATGGTCATGAAGGGCGGTAAGGTTATCGTGAAAACAATTGCAGTGTCGCACCAAAATAACTAATTATTGTAACGCACCAAAACCATTTTGACAGTGCTATGATTTGAGAGCGCCCTCCATGGGTTTGGGGGCGACCTCCTCAGATTCGGGGTGCACCTCATCGCTTTTGAGAGCGCACTTCCGAGTTTCGAGGGCGCCCTTATTAAGTTCCGAAGTTCGGGATGCTTTTCGGGCATCGGGTGCTATCTCCGGAATTGGGGGCGCCCTCAATGGGTTTGGGGGACCCTCCTCAGATTCGGGGTGCACTTCTGAGTTCTGTCGCCGCATCAATAGGCACCTTCTCGACGAAAATAGCCATGTCCTTCGGTCCATTAAACGTTATTTTTCATAGAGGCGCTTTCACTGCCTCTGAACATTTCTGTGGGCGGCTACTGCTTACCAGTTGGGGCGCCTTCTATTTACGAATAGTAAGAGGGCATTGTGTGCATGTATAGTGTATGATGGCGCTGATGTTTGAAGGCATCAGGTGTCTCCTGAGGCGCGTAATGTGTCACTCCTGGTGCGCCTGCGCTTTCGGCGCAGGGGCGCCAATTTTCATTGCGGGTGGCTGCCAGCCCCGTTGCCTCCCCCTGCCTGGATTCGCCCCTGGATCCTCCCCTGGAAACTATCGATGCCGGTGCACCGTGTTCGAGTCCCGCCGCTGCGCGGTTCGATTTTCGTCCGGGCTTGTTTGCTGTCGTTGTTGTTTGCTTCCTGTGTACTACGGCCTGCCGAGACACCAGCAACATCTAATGGCGACCTATAGTATATGAAGCCCCTACACCGCTCTCCAGTGACCCCCCCCCCCCCCCCCCCCCAGAGTGCTATGGGTTCCACACATTCCAAAACTATAGACAAAAGGAGGCAGAGCGCCGATATATTTGTGTGCTGTTGCTCCTCAAGACACCAAAGGTTGCTCTCACTGGAATGCTCGCCGCGTGATCATCTCTGGAGATGTCGTGCTCAGCCTCGGTCCGCAAACAGCCACGCAGACTCGTTCCGTCGGAGCTCAAGCTTCATGAGGGCATCCAGCATGCAGGCCGACGACGACAACGACGACGATTATAACCCAGAACGCCCGGAGCCTGAGGAATAAGCTGATAACGCTGAGGAATAAGCTGATAACGCTGAGGAATAAGCTGATAACGCTGAGGAATAAGCTGATAACGCTGAAGAATAAGCTGATAACGCTGAGGAATAAGCTGATAACGCTGAGGAATAAGCTGATAACGCTGAGGAATAAGCTGATAACGCTGAGGAATAAGCTGATAACGCTGAGGAATAAGCTGATAACGCTGAGGAATAAGCTGATAACGCTGAGGAATAAGCTGATAACGCTACGTTCCCATGCCCCAGAGCTCGCCAAACACGACGTGATCGCCATGATCAAAGCCTGGCTGAAGCTATGACCAAAACTGTGATGTTACCGGTCAGAGACGGAGTGTTTGGACGACTGCACGTATTATCAATGAGTTCCTGAGGAAATGTCCTCATGCCGACCTTTTCCACAACACCCTTCATCAGTTAAAAGGTATGCAATTTAATTTACTAAGATTTAAGTGCAGCCCAAAATTATCGAATGGTGTGTTTGTACTTATGTGTCTGCGTGACATCTTGTGTCCTATTGTTCGTCTTATTGTATGCAAACATCGTCTGTAATTGGGTGCATGCCCGTTGACGATCACACGAATAGACTAAACTAAACTGAACACTGTTGCTCTGATCTGATCTCTGATGGCAATGTATAGGCACCCCGTTAAGCAAACCGTACAATGACAGCGGGTTTTTAATACAAAAGAACACTATCGAAGGGAAAAGGGTGTTCGGTGAATCAACAATACATCATGAATACATGATAAGCTACTTGTAAGAGGCAAACAAAAGTAGCTAAAATTTTCAAATAATCACATCTTCGCTAACATAACTGTCACAGGCATTCCTATGAACAGCTGAGTTCCAGCACACCACACAAATCACATCATTTCTGTCACAGCACACCACACAAATCACATCATTTCAGTCACAGCACAGCACACAAATCACATCATTTCTGTCACAGCACAGCACACAAATCACATCATTTCAGTCACAGCACACCGCACAAATCACATCATTTCAGTCACAGCACACCGCACAAATCACATCATTTCAGTCACAGCACAGCACACAAATCACATCATTTCTGTCACAGCACACCACACAAATCACATCATTTCAGTCACAGCACAGCACACAAATCACATTTGCAATGCATTTGACTGAGCCTCATGATTAAATGCAAAATAACGAGCAACCATATGCGTGTTGACAATGCCAAACCATGCACGTACTATGTGCATAACATCCAGTGCACCTATCGATATCGTGTCTGGCTGTCCCACGTAGGCCATAACGTGCTGCAGTCTAGCACCACCACTCAAGCCACGCCATTCCAAACCCCACCCCTTCAAGCTCAACGATCATCCTCTCCTGAGAAAATCCCACGCGCCGAAGCTCTGAGCTTCAGCTGCACTCCGAAGCCCGCCGGTTCACACCGCAGCTATTTCCGGTTTGACCCGTTCCGCTGCATTCCTCAGTACCGGGACCTGTTCGGAATAGTTTGAGCCCGTGCCGCGGGCCGCCGGGCTGGTACAGCGTACAGCAGACCGGACCGGTCCAGAGAACACGTGATTACAGGCGGAACAACGCCAGCCGGCTCAGCCGCGGGGCGCGTGCAGGGTGGGCGTGGGGGACACGGGCAGGGTGAGGTAGGGGCGCCTGAGGGGCGTCTGAGGGGGTCGTGCAGGGTGGGGAATGGGGTGCCTGAGGGGCGCGTGCAGGGTGGGGAATGGGGTGCCCGAGGGGCGCGTGCAGGGTGGGGTATGTGGTGCCTGAGGGGCCGTGCAGGGTGGGGAATGGGGTGCATGAGGGGCGCGTGCAGGGTGGGGAATGGGTGCCTGAGGGGCGCGTGCAGGGTGGGAAATGGGTGCCTGAGGGGCGCGTGCAGGGTGGGGAATGGGTTGCCTGAGGGGCGCGTGCAGGGCGGGGAAGGGGGTGCCTGAGGGGCGCGTGCAGGGTGGGGAATGGGTGCCTGAGGGGCGCGTGCAGGGTGGGGAATGGGTGCCTGAGGGGCGCGTGCAGGGTGGGGTATGTGGTGCATGAGGGGCGCGTGTAGGGTGGGGTATCTGAGGGATAGCACACAGGGGCCCTTGATATAAGGCTATGGAGTTCATGAGGAGCGCCTAAGGGGCAGCAGGCGATCCGAACAGGGTGTGTAGTACTGAGCCGGGATCAAGATCTCTGTTCTGA
Organism: Chirona hameri; assembly: GCA_036785665.1. NCBI lineage: Eukaryota > Metazoa > Arthropoda > Thecostraca > Balanomorpha > Balanidae > Chirona > Chirona hameri. The sequence continues at coordinate 13,466 of JAXIVJ010016143.1, forward strand.
TTCCGCAGTAGGCACGGAAGAAAGGTAACTGTAGGGTGGCTCCGCAGCCAACACAAGAGGAAGACATAGGCAAGGGCTGTTAGCATAGGCAGTGCAAGCTTCACTTGAGTCTGTCCTCGACACTATGTGTACATGGTTTCTCCAGCATGGCATGATGGTCAATGCAGGAAAGACCGAGCTCATGCTTTGCGGGGACAGACGCCAGCTAAGTCAGATCTCAGAGCCGCCCACTGTGAAATTTATGGATGATTCGCTGCATTGTTCTAATAGTGTTAAAAATCTCGGTGTCATCATGGATCCAGTGTTATCTTGGGACCTACATATCAAACATGTAATTGATCGTTGTACTGGTATCCTAGTTGCTCTACTAAACGCTAAACATTTGTTACCCGCCGACGTGCTGCCGCTCATTATTGATGCCTTAGTTTTCTCTCATGTCCGCTATTGCGCGCAAGTGTATGCTAGTGCCAACCGTACAACAATCTTAAGGTTGCAGAAAGTGTTAAATTTTGCTGCTAGAGTGATATCAGGTAGGAAAAAATTTGATCATATCTCTGACGTTTTGTTGCAGCTCGATTGGTTCAATGCGGAACAACTCTTAAACTTCAATGACATATGTCTTCTGCATAAGATTTTAGTGACAGGAGAACCTGAAGTTCTGCGTACCTCACTGTCATATAATCATGAGCATACTAGTCGCCGGTCCAGACAATCGCATCATCTATACCTACATCGCGTCACTAATAACCACGGAAAGCATTCCTTTAAGTACCGAGCCGTCCAGCTGTATAACAATCATGTCGTGGGCAATGAACTGGCCGGTCTGTCCCTGCGTGCCCTCAAAACCAGCATTCGTGACATTTTAAAGAGTGCTTGATATCTTTTAACCAGCATCATTGTGTCCATGTCCATTGTTTACATTTCAGTCGCTGTTTATTTTTAGATTACCAATTGCATGTGATACTAATGTACTGACGATGGTCTGAGAATAGCCCTTTTATTGTGGATTGACCTGATCTTGTGCAATACAATACAATACAATGTTGAATGGATGGAACGCACGGAGGGAAGACATAGGCAGGGGCTGTTGAATAGATGAAACGCATGGAGGGGGAAAACATAGGCAGATGCTGTTGAATAGATGGGACGCTGACTGGATAGCGGTGCTCAGGTTGTTTAAATTTGAAACAACTGCGGGCCGGCCAGCCTCTGCAACGCACACCATGTTTTGTTTGCGTAATATGGGTATTGCCTGTGCCATTGGACCTGAGCGGCTGAGCGGCCCAGGTGGCAGGACTCACCAGACTCACCAGACTCACCAGGACTCACCAGACTCACCAGGACTCACCAGACTCACCAGACTCACCAGACTCACCAGGACTCACCAGACTCACCAGACTCACCAGACTCACCAGGACTCACCAGTTTGGCCTGTCACTAATACGGCAGGATTGACCCTGAGCGGCCCAGGTGGCAGGACTCACCAGTTTGGTGGCAGGACTCATCAGTACTCACCAGGACTCACCAGACTCACCAGTTTGGCCTGTCACTAATACGGCAGGATTGACCCTGAGCGGCCCAGGTGGCAGGACTCACCAGTTTGGTGGCAGGACTCGCCAGGACTCACCAGACTCACCAGACTCACCAGACTCACCAGACTCACCAGACTCACCAGACTCACCAGACTCACCAGACTCACCAGTTTGGCCCGCCACTAATACGGCAGGATTGACGTGATCTGGTTAAAGTGCGCGAAATTCGATGATGCAGCGAATATTTTTGTTTTAGAATTGATGTAAGTGTATACGGATTGTCATCAATGTGATACACATAAAATGCAAATTTATTCGTGAATAATATTCGGTAAAATAGATGCATACATACATGGTGTTTCATAAAGAATGTCAATTCTAAAATCGAAAGTACATACATAGTAATAATATGCATAGTACGTGGAACTTTACAAGTAATGTTGGAAATTGTTGGACATTTTTATTTGCAACACGTGTCATAACATTCACACAGCCAGTGAGAGCTGAGTGGTGAGGATGCCAGGCGCCTAACGGCAAAATACGCCATATTCCAAATAGCAGTAGACGGGGATGATCTTTGAATTAAGAGATTTGGGAGAAAATCGAAGTTAAATCTAAAGTTTGTGCTATATTATATATTCAGCAAATGATATATGGCTAGAATAACTCATTTTAAAGGTTCATCTTAAGATTAGCGACTAATAAGGCTTATGTTCGACCCGAAACCCTTGTGGAACCCGGCTGAAGCTCCGCAGGCGAGTGATCTGTCGTCTGTTTGACTGGCCGATGACCGCCAGAAGCCCATGTCTGTCGCCACTAGAGTACTGGTTTTGTTGTTCGTGACCCTGGAACGTGACCCTGGAAAAGCATCTTGTTAAAACTGGACCGGCTGAAAGCTGTACAGGAGTTGGCTGACTCCAAAGACCCCGAAGAAGGGACTCGGGCCATGCGCTATCTCCATTTACAATAAGCGTAAAGCGCATTGAACTTTGGCGTGCTGTCGTGGAGCCGTTTTTACGAGCGGAGCGCGCGCTCGCTCGTCCTTCCGTGGTGTATGAGAAAAATCTGATTATGAGCGGCTCGGCCCGGCCCGGCCCGGCCCGACCCGACCCGTGGCGACGCTTTTGAGAAGCTCATATCTCTGCAACCGCACGTCCGATTGACAAGCGGACTTCTTTGCTGAGCAGCCCCATCTAACCTACCCTGTTTGAGACCAGTGCCGACTCATGTGGGTGACTACCACTGCGCGTGGCGCGTGCCGCGTGAGGGGTGTTGAAAAGTGTTTTCTCGCAATAACTCCGCAAAGGCTGGGCAGATTATGTGCAAATTTCGTGTGTGATTAGGGACCCCTCAGCCGCCACTTTCACACAACTCAGGGGTGGCGTGACTCTGCACGTGCGCACGTGCACACCCCTATTATATATCTCAGGAACGGCTGGGCCGATTGTGTTCGAATTTGGTGCGTGGTTAGGGACCTCTCAGCTGCCGCCTTTCCACAAGTCAGGGATGGGGTGGCTTTGAACGTGCGCACGTGCACACCCCCATTATATATCTCTGGAACGGCTGAGCCGATTGTGTTTAAATTTGGTGTGTGGTTAGGGACCTCTCAACCCCACTTTCCCACAAGTCAAATGTGGGTGCCTCTGCACGTGCGCACGGGCGCACCCTTTTTTGCATCACAGAAACTACTTGCCCGATCGAGTTGAAATTCCCCATACATTTCCTTCGCGCTCGCCCGTTCATCGCCAACTACGGCGCATTACTGGTATTAGATAGGGGAAATTCAACCACAAAACTACAGATGTCTAGATGTTCTGGTATGTTCTGGTCCAAAGAACACATTCATAAATTAGAAATATATGTAAATAAGAACAATTTTAAAAATGACATTCATTATGAAAGACCCTGTAGATGGTTACTAACTTTTCATGAAATCTCATTTCGTCTCATTGAGAGTTTTCGAATGCCGTCATGCGTGTCTCGCTGTGATCATTGGTTCGGAAGATCAGGGGGCGCTTAACGCCCCCCCCCCCTCCCCCCGTCAATGGCGTTCTGCTGAGACCCCAGTCAATGCCGGGTTAAAGGGAATAGTACACCTTTAACATTAGTGTTTAACTGTGATAGCCAGATTGTCGGGAGTGCTGAGAAATCTCCGAATCTGAAAAAAATCTTCCAAAACGACCTAGTTGCTGAGTTTCAACGCAAAAACCGTTGGGTATATGTGGTCATATTTTAAAGGGACACATCTTGTGACGTTTCGCATACGTAATTAGTATTCCTACCGCACTTCGTTTTCGCCAGGGTAAGAGAACAACGTTTTTGCAATTTGGACCGGCCGCCACTGAAACGGATTATGTGTTCATGAGCTAGAAATATTATTGGCCATAACTTTCCAATTTTCATTGGATTTCCAATTGAAAATAATACCGACAATCGTCTTGAAAAGGCACACCTTTTGAAGGGTGGCTCGTACCGGTAGCTGCAATATTCTCCGCAATAGAAGCACATGCACCTGTAACTGCGATACATTTGGGATGCATTCTACCTGTGGTCAGGGGCGCAACCAGGATTTTGCGATGGGGGGGGGGGGGGGGCTAACCGAAGTGGGCCCCTTAGCGTTAGCTGATGCCCCCCAAACAAAAACAAAATCCATGAATTTGTTTGTAATTTTCATTAAAAAAATGGAATTTAATTTAATTTGTATTTATTTTCACTGTTTTTTTAAAAATTGTAATTCAAAATTTGTAGTTTTCATCCATCCCTAATATGGTCCTATGTTAAAGTACATGTGCACTTGGATTTGTCCCTAGTAATTTGATTTGGTCTGTGGCCAGTGGCGACGCAATTGCCGCTTTGCCCCCCCCCCCTGGATCCGCTAGTGATGATGTGGTGTCTAGCAAGGGAAGGGGCAGAGGGGGTGACAACATCAGGGGCGGCGGAAGATCTTCATAGTTAGGGGGGCAAAGTTGATTTTTTGGAAGCATATTATTTTCATGCAACGCCAAAGGGTTAACTCGGCATTGACTGGGGGGGGGGGGGGGGGGGGGGGGGGGGGTGTTAAACGCCCCCTGGTTATTTCCGAACCAATGATTGCAGCGAGACTCGCAATGCGGCAATCGAAATATCTCAATGAGGCGAATCTAAAGCATACTCAAAAATGTCAAATTGAGGTAAAATGTCAGGTCGGGTCAAAGGTAAAAATCGACGTATTTGAGTTTATGGGCCATACTTTCCATCCAAAGCTTTCGATTACGACCATGATCACCCAAAGTCCTGCCAAATGTATGATACACATCTCGCATGAGGTAAAGTGAGATTGTTGGCCAAGGTCAAGGTCAGGTCACAAAAGGTCACTATGCTCAAAATATCTACGCAAGTCATGCAACACATGTTTTATGAGCTGTTTCCACGTATAATTCGATAGTGATAGTCATTTTACTACCTGACTTCATGTACGTGTCAAGTGTCTAAACTTTCTTAAACACTTGTACCCCGTCAAGTATCGAAATGTTTTACTGTTTGATAAAGGCCTGTGGCCGAAATATTACAAAATAATAATAACATTTGGATAACATTGGATTTTCACATTTTCGAAGAAAAGGTCATGTTTTTTAGTTTATTAATTATACGTGAAGTTAATGTCAAGTTCAGGTCAAGTTCAGGTCACTGAAGGTCAAAATTTGAAATTGATCAATCAAAATAAAAAAGGCATGTTTCTAGGCCAGTTTTGTCTCAGAAATACAGAGGTGTCATTGATTTGTTTGTATCTGGTCAATAAAAGCCAAACAATGCAATTTTTAAATATGACGTCATAAATTACCGATACTTTAGATGCCCTAAGTCAGTCAACAATGGTGATATCATTCTGAAATTTGGTATGGTAGTTTCCCATATGTGGTTCTCTGACATATATTCAGGTTTTTGTAATAGCTTTGACAAATTTGACTTTGTGCGCATTTTCCCACATTTTTGTTGATTTTTTTGGGGTAAAAAAACTTTTGTTTAAAATCCGAGATAGCTTTGTTGTAGCCCTTGTCATTTTCTATCTTTTGACGTTTTTGGATTGCATTTTACTCAAAATATCGCATTTGTACGGTCTGTTACATTTTAGCTGATTTTGGTGTACAACTCTTGTGTAGTGACGTCACTAAAATCGATATAACTGGAAATGTGTTCGACGAAATTACTTTATTTTTTCACAGAAGACCTAAACGTGATTTAGAATAAGGTACCCGAAGTTTCACGTTGATAGCCCTATTGGTGTTTTAGCTATTACGAAAATTGATCAGGGGGGCGTTAAACGCCCCCCCCCCCGTCAATGGCGGGTTAATATTCAATTCGGCTGGAGTTGGGGGGCAACTTGTTCCTCCTGGCCCCTCCCCCGCCTCCGCCCAGGGCCTATTTTAACATGTTAACTGGAGGGGGGGGGGGGACAAATGCCCCCCCCCCCCCCAGTGATCCATTCCCCCCCCCCCCGCTTCCCGTCAAGAAATGTTGCCCACCCTGATTTCAATGTTTCCATGTCATTTTTCGCTTGATAGGTATTCAATGAAAATAAAATATGCTTACCTGGTGATAAATGTGTACAATTCCAATGCAAATGTCATGATATTCCTAAGTTTTAGTATTTCCCAGCCAAAATAAGTATTGTAAGGTGTCTGTTCTGGCTATGTTTCGCGGCATGAAAGCGGCTACCCCGCCCCTGCGGCCCGGCCCATGACGTCACGAGCGGCCCTGACCGGGGCGGCGGCCGCGGGTCGCGGGGGCGGTCAGTTGTGACCCGGGGTCAGACGCGCGCGGACGTGAGGGAGCTCGGCTAAGGAGGTCCGTCTGGCAGACCGACGTTGGACCGCTTCTGTTACTGCCGCCGCTGCTGTACCCGCGGAATACAAGGATCACGAGGAACCACGGCGTCTTCCCTTACACTAGCGCGGTCGCAACTCATCAAGGCCTACGTTTCCGGAGGTGAGGCGCCTTCTTTTTTTCTCGGGGATCTTTAAGGGGTGATTAGGTTGCACCGCTAACACTCCGTGTTGCGGTGTATACCTGTCGTGAATATTGCCAGCGATTTGTCGACCTCGGCGCTAACGCTCTGCGTTGCGTCGACCCTCAAGTCAGCATTAAAGTCTCTGTGCTGCGTGTCTCCGTGGATACTGGATAGTAAGACGGGTTCGGTGCAAACGTTCCACGTTGCGCTGAAACCTCGTGTGCAAAACTCATGACGTGTTAATATTGAAAAACAATACGTGTTGGTTCAGCGCTAACGAGATACGTTGCCCTGATACCGTTTACCGGGGATTAAATAACAAATAATCTATAAATGAGACCTGTTATAGGAAATCGCTAGCTATATTTTTTCGCCGTCTTTTTCTGACCCAACCTGGTTTCACGCATTTTTCAAAATAATTATTATGGATCCAACACTCCTACTGTATACGCGCGGGGCCCCATTCGCCGGGACAGAGGGCGACAACTGGGACGCATGGATAAGGCGTTTCGAGGCCAGAGCATCCCAATTATCGGCGCCAGAGAAGCTGCAAGTTTTGTTAGGGCTGCTAGAAGGCAATGCACTAGACATTTGTGCAGCATTATCAACTGAAGACCAACAAAACTACAGCGCAGGGAAGTCTGCTCTTGAAGCACGATTCGGCACAAAAGTTGACGAGCTGCAGGCGTTCGCTACTTTCTCACAGGCCACACGGCAGCCAGGCGAAGACGTGCAGGCGTTTGGGGAGGGACTGAACAGGCTGGCGCGATGGACGTACCAAAACCAGGCCGAGACGAACGAGCAGGTTATACAGACCGTCGTCAACCGCTTCATTTGCAGTCTACAGGATCCCTGGCTCCAGGGCAAACTGTTCGTTAACCGACCGAGGGATCTCGAGGCAGCAGTTCGCGCGGTAAAGGAGCTGCACCGACAGCAATAGGTCATCGCCTCGCTGACACCGGGAACCGGTTCAGCCGCGGCTTCCTACGCATGCCCGGCGACAGGGCACAGAACAAGGGACGACGGAACGCGATGGCGAGACCACAGCGAGGCGCGTTTCGACCAGCAGCAGGACAGTGCGCAACCGACACCGGGTGCCGGTTCGGCCGCGATGTCCTATGCCCAACCCGCGACGACGGAAAGACCCGCACCGGCAAACCGACCAACCAGAGGTGGACCGAAATGTTTCGGCTGCGGCGAGCTGGGACATATCCGCCGATTTTGCCCCAGCGCGCGGCCTGAACAGCGTGACACCGGGAACCGACGCTCTCCATGGTGCCTGTGTTGCGGAGAGGACGGCCACTGGATGGCAGAATGCCACCTCTACCGACGCCTGACGAACTACTCCCAGAGACCGCCGGACAGAACGAACGCGAGAACCAATGCCTCAACATCAACCCAGACACAGCCGTCGGGAAACTGGTAAGTGTTGGGTCCGTGGGACGAGATCCAACAACCACACCAGTCCAGTCCCACCAGACCGCCGCAATGATCGAAGTATGTATTGCGGGGCGTCTTTGCTGGGCTCTTGTTGATTCAGAGGCCGACTTCTCCATGATAGACAATACACTTTACAGAGACGTTCATGACGGTATCGGCATCACAATGCAGCCCCCCGGGCGTTCAGCGGTAGGCGTAGGGGGCGAGATAGTACCTATCCTGGGGGATGTAAAGGGTCTGCCACTTCGCGTGCAGCACAAACAGTTGACGTGTCCTACCGTGGTGGTGGTTGACGGGCTCATCCATGACATCGTGCTGGGACGGGACTTCTGCTGCGAAATGGGAACGGTCCTGGACGACCGCAAGGGGACCTTACAAATACAGGACATCAAGATCGCCTTACCCACCTATGACGAGATCCGGCCGCGACGATCAAGGATCAAGGTATCCGCTGCTGTGGTGATCCCACCCCGGACAGAGACAACAGTATGGGCGAGACTCCAGCCCGTAGACGGGACATTTGCAGAAAGTGACGACCGCCGATTTCAGGGTGTCGTGGAGCCCAGTGGCAAACTGGATCACGAGGACCTTCTCGTACCTCGGATCGTGGCAACCATATCCAAAGACGGGATGGTCCCAGTAAGGATCGCAAACACCGCCACAGAAGAGGCAAAGTCTTGGAGGGAAGCGACATTGGGACATTCCACACACTATCCGAGAGCGACAGCAGCGAATATCAGCTGTGTGAAGGCGGCAACTGCGAGTCAGCGGAACCAAGCAGCGGAATGGTGGCAGGACTGGACCTGACGTGCCCAGACCTTTCAAAGGTGGGTCGACACAAACTGCAGTACCTCACGACACGATTTCGTGACATATTCAGCACGCATCCAGACGACATCGGTTCCACCGACCTTCTTCAGCATCCAATAGACACCGGGAACGCTCTCCCAGTAAAACAGCAGCCGAGACGCATTCCGTTGCGTCTCAGGGAGCAACTGGAGGCACAGAAGGAGAAGATGCTGGCAAATGGCGTGATCGAAGAAAGTTCCAGTCCATGATGCTCTCAAATTGTGTTGGCAAAGAAACGAGACGGCAGCGTTCGCTTCTGCGTCGACCTTCGAGCGGTCAACAGTGCGACGCCTCCCGTCGCCTACCCGTTGCCGCGGATCGATGATGCTCTGGACGGACTGTCGGGCGCGAAATTCTTCACCAATTCTTCACCACTGCGGGATACTGGCAGGTGGATATCGCGCCGGAAGATCGGGAAAAACAGCGTTCTCCACGGGGAAGGGACTGCATCACTTCCGAAAGATGGCCATGGGTCTCCGCAATGCCGGTGCAACGTTTCAGAGGCTGATGGAGCTGGTGCTGGCTGGTGTCGACGCTCGGTCCTGTCTTGTCTACCTCGACGACGTCGCACTGTTTAACAAGACAAAGGAGGATCACCTCAGGACTCTGGAGGAAGTCTTCACGTGCATCAGGCAGGCCGGGCTCAAACTGAAACCTCAGAAGTGTTTGATCGGGAGGAAGGAAGTCACGTTCCTGGGGCACCACGTTTCTCGAGAAGGAATCCGACCTGATCCCTCAAACATCGACAAGGTGATAAACTGGCCGAAACCCATCAGCAATGTGGAAGCGAAAGGCTTCCTGGGTCTCTGGGGGTATTACGCCAAGTTCATACCTGAGTATGCAGAGGTCAGCAAGCCACTGACAGAGGCTACAAACCACAAAGGAGCGATCCAATGGACCGCCGAGCTGGAAACGACCTTCGGAATGCTGAAGGGAAGTCTGGCGTCGCCACCAGTCCTGACGCTCCCGACCTTCAACGGCACCTTCCGGCTGTACACAGACGCCTGCAATACGTCTGTTGGTGCCGTGCTGACCGAGGAGGTGGAAGGAGATGAGAAGGTGGTCAAGTCAAGTCAAGTGTATTAAGGTCTCCATAAATGATGGCCTTTCAGCCCTCTCGTCATATACAGGCAGTAAAATACCTAACTAAATACAGCATGTGAAGTCCTATCATTAAAGGTATACAATAAAAGCGATTAAAATACTAGAATAGACGCAGTACAAAAACATCGCAGATGGTCACTCTCAACTTCTGTCATCTTTCGCGCGGTCTTTGCTGTTCCATGAGGAGACAGCCCTAAACAGAAAACTGCGTCTGGCGCGTTCCGTTCTAATTTTTGGCAGCTCTAACTGATCTCCACAGTTGCCACGAGTACGCCTTATAGTCACATCCGAGCGACGCTGGACGAGATGAGCCAGCGCCGGCGGCGCGTCAGGCGATATCAGTTTGCGAATCATGGCCACATCGCGCTCCTCCAACATGCCATCGAATCTCTCCCATCCCAGAGCCTCCAGGGCAGGAGTGATATGCTCCCGTCGGCCCAGTCCAGTGATGATACGTGCTCCAAAATTGATGGCTCTCTGTATGCGAAGCTTTTGGGTGGTAGAACATCCTCCCCATACAGTGGAACAGTAATTAATGTGAGGGAACACGAGTGCCTGAATCAGTAACTTTTTGGTCGCAAATGGTAGCTTGTATCTCATCTTGGACAGCCCGACGAGAACATGGTAACAGCGACGGGTCACCTGTGCCACCTGTTTTTCCCATGTCAGCGCTGAGTCGACGTACACCCCAATAATTTTTGCGCATGGAGTGGGCTTGATTTCACTGTTGCCGAATTTGATTGTCAGATTGGGGTCACATCTTTTCTTTTGCGATTTGAGAACCAAAAGCTCCGTTTTGTTCGGGTTAATCTAAAGTCGGTTCTGCATAAACAAATTGAGAGCCACTTCCAGAGTGCTTTCGACACGCTGTTTTAGAGAACCCAAATTCTCAGCCAAATCGGAATCTAAGAATTGAACGTCGTCAGCGTAAGTGACCTGCTTGCCATAGAGCAAATGTGGTGCTAAGTCGTTAGTAAAAATCCAAAACAGTTTTGGGCCTAAAAGTGATCCTTGGACCACACCGTGTGTCACAGGCAGTGCGCCAGCGTCGCTACCTTGGATTTTCTGGGTCCTGTTTGTCAGCCAATCATCAAACCAATGACAATCCACGCCATGCCATCCCAGTTTGTCCAGTAATCGTCCATGTTCCACACTGTCCAACGCACGAGACGTGTCAGCAGCTAGTAGGGTAGTTATATGGCCATTATCCATCCTTGATGAGATAAAATTTAAAGAATCAATCATTGCAGTTTCAGTAGAATGTCCTCTGCGGAAGCCATGCTGTTTTTCACACAATACATGATTCTATTCAAGATATGGCGAGAATTGGTTGCATACGCACTTTTCGCAAAGCTTCCCTGGTACGCTATTAATAGAAAGAGGCCTAAAATTACCTGGGTCACATCGATCACCCTTTTTAAATACTGGCACAACACATGCCTCTTTCCATCTATCCGGCACCTCCCCAGTCCGCAGTGAACTATTAATCACATGTAACAGGTGGGGCCCAATTACCGGGAAGGTAGCACGCAACATTTGAACTGTCACCCCATCATTCCCACTAGCACGCGAGTTACCCATGCAGTGCAAGTGACAATTCTGGCAACGTCACAGTTCTGACTTTGAACGCACCGCTGATAACACCGGGGTGGCAGTGCCGGGGTGGCAGTGCCGGGGTGGCAGTGCTGCCCCCTGCGGTGCTGCGGACAGCGCGGCAGCGACATCTGCGCCCGCTGCGACGAAGTGGCGGTTCAGTCGCTCAGCCCATGCTGGGTCGCTGAGGTGCAGTGGCGCAGTTCTCGGCTCCGGCTTCTTTGAGGCGATGAGATGTCGGCGGATGTCTGTCTACGTCTTCGCTCGCTTATTTCGGTAAGAGAGGGCAAAGTACTCCGAACAGGCCTTGTACTGGGTTTTCGTCACGGCACTTCTGCTGTCCTTAAATGCCTGCTGCTTCTCGACATTTGTGCGGTCCAGGTCGCGGTCCTCTCGGGCGCGGTCTCGCCTCTCCATGCATTCACGCAGCTCTTCACTTTCGTGTAGCCAGGGGCTGGGTGGATGTTTTAGCCGGATGGTTCGCAGAGGCATGTGCCTATCAATGGTAGGTTGCCATACCCGGAGCCAGGCCTCCCACTTCGCTGATGCTGCTCTGGCGCTGTAAACAGTGCTCCAGTCGGCCAGGAGAAAGTCTAAGCAGAGGGCGTCGTTGTCGACGTTTCTTGTGGAGCGAACTGTGATGGTCTGCGCTTGTCGGCGCGTCCGCTTGGCCAATACATCCACGGCGACCAGGTCGTGGTCGCTGATGTTGCAGTGGACGACTCGGGCATTGGTGGTGAGCTCCGGACGTGATGTCAAGACGTGATCGATGAGCGTCGATGTAGTGGGGGTTGTACGAGTCGGTGCGTTAATCAACTGCTGAATAGAGAGGTCTTCCAGCAAGGTCAAGTAATGCTGGGCCCCTGTTGATAACGGCTGCAGCAGGTCGATATTGACGTCGCCCAGCACGTACAGTGGATGTTGTCTGGCGAGCAGTGACGTCATCTGATAGTGAAGGTCGTTCATCACCGGCGAGATGGGCGATTTCGGCGGCCTGTAGAGGACTCCGACGACGAATATGGATCCGCATACGAAGCGCATCCACAGTGCCTCCAGCCGAGAGCCAGTGTTGGGCACGGTTAACACTTCTGCCTCCATAGTGTCTCGATAAATTATGCAGACGCCGCCACCGCGCGATTTACGATCACAGCGCTCTACCACGTAACCGGGGAATATGAGGAATCTACTGTCCACATCCTCACTTAAAAATGTTTCACCGATGCACAGAATGTCCAGTTTGTGTCTGTCCAACAGGGCGTTCACATCGTCAATAGACGGAATGAGGTGATTGACATTTAAGTGTGCCAATTTCATGTGACGCGCCGGCTGCTGATCAAAGGAGACTCCCGAGCCCCCAGACCTCCGGCACCTCAAGATTGCGCTCTCAACGACAGTCGCCAAGTGGACGGGACGAAGACACAGGATAAGGAGGGCGGCACCGATGGGACTGAGCACGGGATCTCGTCTGTCCAGGCTCAATACCCAGACACATACCGTCCAGCTAGTCAATATTCACAAGAGGTAGCAGAAGCGCACGGCGCCGCGGACGATAAGACCCAGCTGCTGAACGCGCAGCGTGAGGACCCTCTGCTCCATCGCTTCGAGGACATTTTGACCGGTACAGAGAAGCTGACGCGGCAACAACTCCGGCAGCAGTTAGGAGAGTGGGCCTATCTCACCAACAGATGGGAGGACGTCGCCAAGGAAGATGGTCTGCTTGGCCTGCGAGAAAGGCGTCTTGGGAAGGTCTCATTCAAAATCTTCGTACCAGCAAAACTGAGAGAGGATGTGGTGAGATAGGGTCACGAACATCCATCCTCCGGACACATGGGCACACGGAAGACGATAGGCAGACTACAAGATCGCTTCAGTTGGCCGGGGATGTGCCATCGAGCGAAGATGTTCTGCAGGTCGTGCATACTGTGCCAGAGGCGCAACAAGCCTGCTCCAGGCAGGCGAGCCCCGATGGTGAACGAAGCGACATCCAAACCATTCGAGAGGGTGGCACTCGACATCACCGAGATGCCTCTATCCTCCGATGGCAACAAATAGTGGTTATGGACTATGTCAACAAGTACATCCGAATCTACCCCATGAAAGACCTGAAGGCTGTTACGGTGTCAGGTTGTTTGATGGACTGGGTTTACGAGCGGCGTCCCGGAGCGGCTTCCCTCAGATCAGGAACGACAATTCGAGTCAATCATTTTTCAGGAGATCTGCAAACAGTTCGGCATCAAGAAGACCGGGACAACACCTTATCATCTCCAAAGTGACGGCATGGTTGAGAGGTTTATGCGCACACTGAAGGATGTGGTCTTTAAGTATACCGATGCAGCAGGGCTGACGTGGGACAAAGGCGTGAAGGCCTACGCGATGGCGTACAATTCGGCGGTCCATGACATTACCGGGTACTCACCATTTTTTATCGTCCATAACTTTGAGCCTCGCCTACCAATGGATGTGCAGTTCGTTACGCCGCAAGCCCTGATGGATGTCCAAAGCTTCCCAGAGGAGCGGCGAAGAGAGCTGA
>JAXIVJ010016144.1:0-20000 GCA_036785665.1 Chirona hameri
AGGCGAGTCCAGGTAGGGTAAAAAGGGGGTAAGCAATGTTAATTGAAGTTGTAAGTGAAATAGTCACTGTTGACTAGTTAGTATCATAATAGCGGATAATATACTTATCAAAAGGTCTCAGTTTGGATCCTGGATACGCCTATGATGAAGTACAACATGCAAAAAGGAACTATCTGCGATCAGTAACATATGTATAGTGCTGGGTAGCAACTTGTCTGAGGTTAATATTGTTTTTCCAATTTGACCTCCCTTTTTCACTAACCTGGTACCACCTATGGCAAAAAAAAATGATTTCTAACTGTTCTGTCTAATGTCACAATCTGGTTGTATTACTCAATTACTTCACCCCCATATTGAGGGACCTGCACACGCCTATGATTTTTGAATTTTTCAAACGTCACCGTGATATATAAATTTTCAATTAAATGTCTATCGATTCCTATTAGTTGTATTAAAATCGGTCGATAAACATGAAAGCTATGTTGGATGAAAAATACCACTAAAATTTTTAGTTTTTGCCCCCTGTTGCCCCCCCTATCCAAAAATTAGATTTTGTATTATTTATAGATGTAGATCGTGTTGAGGAGAACCAAACACCGTTTCATTTGTGAAAATCGGACGGTTAGATCTCGAGATCTCCGGGGGAGGGGGGGGGGCAGAATCCCCCCCCCCCCCTGTTACAAATAGGGGTAGCCAGGAGCCTGTTACAAATAGGGTTAAACGAAAGACAAAGTGGGCCCATCAGCCCAAGGGGTACCCGCGGGTGTCCACGGTACCCCCTTGCCCCTTGGATACGCCCTTGTGTATGTTTACATGTGTGTAACATGCAGACTGAAGCGCAATTGACATGCAATGTTTTCCACCGAATGTGGCTATTCCATTCCGCTGCAGCATTGTATAGAAATGGTCGGTAGTTTATACATAAATAACACTGCTGCGCCGATTCAGACTGAATCATGGGGTCACGTCCCGGGAAAACGATTGAAATCGGCTGGAGATGTTGATACGCTTCCCGAGTTTGCAGAAACAGGATCTCTTTCAAGAAAGTTGTTTAAATCAGCCATTCATCCAAAAGGAAGCGAAATCTGGCAAGTTCATCAATTTTGTCGGAATGTTCTGGGGGGGGGGGGAT
This sequence comes from Chirona hameri, assembly GCA_036785665.1. NCBI lineage: Eukaryota > Metazoa > Arthropoda > Thecostraca > Balanomorpha > Balanidae > Chirona > Chirona hameri. The sequence goes on from JAXIVJ010016144.1 coordinate 1,133, forward strand.
TTGGCTCCCAAACCAGCTTATTGTGGCCGTTGTGGACCCGCCAGTGTCCACATACCTATGTTTCAGAATATCCTACAGTTACCGTGTATGAATTTCAAATACCTTCTGTGTTGCGGTCTACAGAAGGAACCATTCACCAGATGCCAGAGCAAAAGAACAGATAACATTGCATTAAATGTGCTTTCTTAGTTTTAACCCGCCATTGGCTGGGAGGGGGGGGGGGGTTCGCCCCCCCCCCCTGACGGACTTCCGCAATAGCCAGAAACTAATAGCGCTATCAACGTGAAACTGCAGGTACCTTCTCCTACATCAATTATACGTCTTCTGTGCGAAAATCAATAAATTTTCGAACATTTTTCTAAATATAGCGAATTTAGTTACGTCACTACACACGAGTTTGACACAAAAATCAGCTAAACTTTGCCAGGCCGTAGAAAAGACATATTTAAAGAAAAATGCAATGGAAAAACGCCAAAAGATAGCTAACTGCAAGGTCTAAAAACGGGCCATCTCGGATTTGTGAAAATGTTGGGTTTTCACCCAAAAAAATTAAAAAAAACTTTTTTTTAAATGCCCTCAAAAATCTACATTTTCAAATATTTCATAAAACCGGAACATATGTTGAGAAACCACAAGTAGACAATACCCAAACCAAATTTAAAGGCAATATCTTTATTTTTGACTGACTTATCGCTCCCTAAGGTATGAGTAACTCATGACGTCATACTTTTTAATTGCGTTTTTTTTGTCTTTTAGTGACCAGATACAAACAAATAAATGCCAGCATTGTATTTCTGAGACAAAACTGGTATAGACACATGCCTTGTTTATATATATTAACCAGTAAGGCGCCGTAGTCGGCGATGAACGAGAGAGAGCGAAGGAAATGTATGGCGAATTTCAACTCGATAGGGCAAGTAGTTTCTGAGATACAAAAAATGGTGCGCACGTGCGCACGTGCAGAGGCACCCCACCCCTGACTTGTGGTCCATTGGCGGCTGGAGGTCCCTAACCACACACCAAATTTGAACACAATAGGCTCAGCCGTTCCTGAGATATATAATAGGGGTGTGGACGTCCGAACGTGCAGAGGCACCCCATACATGACTTGTGGGAAGGCGGCGGCGGAGGGTCCCTAACCACACACCAAATTTGAACAAAATCGGCTCAGCCGTTCCTGAGATATATAATAGGGGTGTGGACGTCCGAACGTGCAGAGGCACCCCATACATGACTTGTGGGAAGGCGGCGGCGGAGGGTCCCTAACCACACACCAAATTTGAACAAAATCGGCTCAGCCGTGGCGGAGTTTCTGCGAGAAAACACTTTTCAACACCCCTCACGCGGCACGCGCCACGTGCAGTGGTAGTGACCCACATGAGTCGGCACCGGTCTCAAACAGGTTTGGTTGGATGGGCTACTCAGCAAAGAAACCCGCTTGTCAATCAGACGTGCGGTTGCAGAGATATTAGCTTCTCAAAAGCGTCGCCACGGGCCGGGCCGGGTCGGGTCGGGCCGCTCATATTCAGATTTTTTCCCATATACCACGGAAGGACGCGCTCGCTCGTAATCAATTTCACATTTTGACTTTATTTGACCTGATCTTGACCTTATATGGTGTCAGATTGTAAAAATGACTGCTGCTATCGAATTATACTGTAAAATAACCCATACAACATGTGTCGCATGGCTTTCGTAGACCTGTGACCTTTTGTGACCTGACCTTGACCTTTGCTTACAATTTTACTTTTGCTTATGCGGGATATGTATTATACCTCTGAGAGCACCTTGTGCGATAATAGTCACAATCTAAGGCTTTGGATGGAAAGTATGGCCCAAAAACTCTAATATCTCAATTTTGACCTTTGACCTGACCGTGACCAGACATGTTACCTTATTTGAAAAATTTGTGAATGCTTTGGATGAGTCTCGTTGAGAGCTTTCGATTGGCGCCTTGCGTGTCTCGCTGCGGTTATTGGTTCGGAAGATAACAAGGGGGCGAAAAACGCCCCCCCCCCCCCCGCCAATGGCGTTCGGCTGAGACCGCAGCCAATGCCGGGTTAACATCGCAAAATACGTCGTGGTAGGTATATGCGAGCAGCAACAGATACGATTCAGACGTACACACATTGCCGAGGCTTGACTCCATAATTCTCATACGCCAGAGCCGCGGCTGTGCGGCCGCTTTCCACGGAAGGCCGGACTCCACTACACCCCGCCGGAGCAGGCCGGCCAGCTGAGGGGAGACACCATCAACGTGACCTGTGACGACCCGGGGCGTACCACCGGTCAGATCCGCTGCCTGGCGCCCGGATGGAGCCGGCCGGACTTCTGCAGCCCGCTGCTGCAGAGCGGAAACCGATCACCACAACAAAAACGTAACTTCGCACGTCTGTTATTATTTACTGCAATGCAGTTGACATTTGGTTGACATAATTTTATTAAATACTCAATGTCGGTAAGTGAATGTTGCACCCTTTTCGAGGTAAGCTGTTCCACCAATTACTTGCATCGCAAGTAAACAAAATATCCTGGTAATTTTCGGACACAAATACCTCCAACTATCACAGCAAATAATCGTAACCTACGACTAAATGCAGTCTCAGTCAAATACAAAAAATTACTGACCACGATTATCACTGAACTTTGTAGATCAAACATTCAACCTTCGCATCAAGGTCATTATCAAGATTGCTTGACTGACAGCAGCGAACGCCGCCAGGGCCAGTGACTGGCGGAGTATACTGCTCCCAGCGTCTGCCTGGACAGGGCATCAGGGAGCCACACTTGGCAGTGACTGACGTGGAACACTGTCTCCGTCCCCAGCACTCGGCGGGTACGTGGGTGCCATCCTGGGATGACTGACGTGGACACTGTCTCCTTCCCCAGCACTCGGCGAGTACGTGGGAACCATCCTGGGATGACTGACGTGGGACACTGTCTCCGTCCCCAGCACCCGGCGGGTACGTGGGTGCCATCCTGGGATGACTGACATGGGACACTGTCTCCTTCCCCAGCACTCGGCGAGTACGTGGGAACCATCCTGGGATGACTGACGTGGGACACTGTCTCCGTCCCCAGCACCCGGCGGGTACGTGGGTGCCATCCTGGGATGACTGACGTGGGACACTGTCTCCTTCCCCAGCACTCGGCGAGTACGTGGGAACCATCCTGGGATGACTGACGTGGGACACTGTCTCCGTCCCCAGCACCCGGCGGGTACGTGGGAACCATCCTGGGATGACTGACGTGGGACACTGTCTCCGTCCCCAGCACTCGGCGGGTACGTGGGTGCCATCCTGGGATGACTGACGTGGGACACTGTCTCCTTCCCCAGCACTCGGCGGGTACGTGGGAACCATCCTGGGATGACTGACGTGGGACACTGTCTCCGTCCCCAGCACTCGGCGGGTACGTGGGTGCCATCCTGGGATGTCTGACGTGGGACACTGTCTCCGTTCCCAGCACCCGGCGGGTACGTGGGTGCCATCCTGGGATGACTGACGTGGAACACTGTCTCCTTCCCAGCACTCGGCGGGTACGTGGGTGCCATCCTGGGATGACTGACGTGGGACACTGTCTCCGTCCCCAGCACCCGGCGGGTACGTGGGTGCCATCCTGGGATGTCTGACGTGGGACACTGTCTCCGTCCCCAGCACCCGGCGGGTACGTGGGAACCATCCTGGGATGACTGACGTGGGACACTGTCTCCGTCCCCAGCACCCGGCGGGTACGTGGGAACCATCCTGGGATGACTGACGTGGGACACTGTCTCCGTCCCCAGCACCCGGCGGGTACGTGGGAACCATCCTGGGATGACTGACGTGGGACACTGTCTCCGTCCCCAGCACCCGGCGGGTACGTGGGTGCCATCCTGGGATGTCTGACGTGGGACACTGTCTCCGTCCCCAGCACCCGGCGGGTACGTGGGTGCCATCCTGGGATGACTGACGTGGGACACTGTCTCCGTCCCCAGCACCCGGCGGGTACGTGGGAACCATCCTGGGATGACTGACGTGGGACACTGTCTCCGTCCCCAGCACCCGGCGGGTACGTGGGTGCCATCCTGGGATTACTGACGTGGGACACTCTCCGTCCCCAGCACCCGGCGGGTACGTGGGTGCCATCCTGGGATGTCTGACGTGGAACACTGTCTCCGTCCACAGCACTCGGCGGGTACGTGGGAGCCACACTTGGCAGTGACTGACGTGGAACACTGTCTCCTTCCCCAGCACTCGGCGGGTACGTGGGTGCCATCCTGGGATGACTGACGTGGAACACTGTCTCCTTCCCCAGCACTCGGCGGGTACGTGGGTGCCATCCTGGGATGACTGACGTGGGACACTGTCTCTGTCCCCAGCACCCGGCGGGTACGTGGGTGCCATCCTAGGATGACTGACGTGGGACACTGTCTCCGTCCCCAGCACCCAGCGGGTACGTGGGAGCCACACTTGACAGTGACTGACGTGGGACACTGTCTCCGTCCCCAGCACCCGGCGGGTACGTGGGTGTCACACTTGACAGTGACTGACGTGGGACACTGTCTCCGTCCCCAGCACCCGGCGGGTACGTGGGTGCCACACTTGACAGTGACTGACGTGGGACACTGTCTCCGTCCCCAGCACCCGGCGGGTACGTGGGTGCCATCCTGGGATGATTGGCTTACCCCAGAAGTAAGGAGTGCTATACAAGCTAAAAGAAGTGCATTTGGCATTTTGAAGGGATCTTCACTAGATATAAATCAGAAGGCCTACCAGAATGCAAGAAATTCAGTTAAGAAAAAGGTCAGAGCAGCTAAAAGGGCAAAGGAACTTGATTTAGCTAGACATTGTAATGCAGATAGTAAGAAGTTCTTCAGTTTTTATAAGTTCAGTACAGTTTCCAAAAATATAGGTCCATTTAAGGTAGATGATGTGTTAGCAAGGACAGTGAAATGGTTGAAGTGCTTAATGATCAGTTTCAATCTGTCTTTACTATCGAGGACCAGAGTAGTATTGCAGCACTTCAGCCTGAGCTAGAGACAGAGGAGACTATAGGAGAGCTAGGTGGCATAAGTAGTGAACTTGTTCTAGAATATCTAAAGAAAGTAAGGCCTAACAAGGCAGAAGGACCTGATGAAATCCATGCTAGACTTTTAAGAGAATCTGAAAGGGAGTTGTCGGTTCCATTAGCCATAATATTTTCTAAATCACTCGCAGATAGTAAAATTCCACTTGATTGGAAAAGAGCAAATGTTGTTCCTATTCATAAAAAGGGAGATAGAAGTAAAGAGGAAAACTATAGACCGGTTAGTCTGACCTCATTAGTCTGCAAGGTGCTTGAATCAATCATCAAAGATAAGATTGTTGAATTCTTGGAGCAAAATGAACTCATCAAGGATACACAGCATGGCTTTAGGAAGGGCCGTTCTTGTTTAACTAATCTTCTGGAGTTTTTGGATGTTGCAACAGATAGCTTTGATCAGGGTAAACAGCTAGATGTAGCTTTTCTTGATTTCAGTAAATCATTTGACAAAGTCCCCCATACAAGACTGGGGTTGCAACTTAAAATTCATGGGATCAGGGGCAAGATTCTGGATTGGATAGAAACGTGGCTTTCAGGACGCCAGCAAAGGGTTATATTGAATGGGTGCCAATCACAATGGAAGGAGGTTCTCAGTGGGGTTCCACAGGGCTCAGTCCTGGGCCCATTGCTTTTTATAATATTTGTGAATGCAATTGAGAACAGTATAGACAGCAAAGTCTTGAAATTTGCAGACGATCTAAAAGTTGTCAGGATTATTAGAGGAAAACATGATCAGGATGTTTTTCAATCAGATCTGGACAAGCTAGTTGAGTGGTCTGAAGCATGGCAGATGAAATTCAATTTGAGTAAATGTAAGATTATGCACGCTGGACGGGTTAGCAGTAAACATAGGTATGAAATGGGTGGGCAGAAAATGGAGCAGATTGAAAAAGAAAGAGATTTAGGTGTCGTGGTAAACAATAGACTATCAGCGTCAGACCAGGTTGTAGAAGCTAGGAAAAAGGCACTTAGAATGCTAGGGGCCATTAACAGAAATGTTTCCTACAAGAGTGAAAAGGTAATAACAAAACTGTATTGTGCATACGTTAGACCACATTTGGAGTATTGTGTACAAGCCTGGTCTCCAACATATGAGAAAGATTGCTGGTTGTTAGAAAGAGTTCAAAAAAGGCAACAAAAATGGTTAATTGTCTTGGTAGTTTACCTTATGAAGATAGATTAAAGAAATTGGGTATGTTTTCACTTAGATATAGAAGGCTAAGAGGAGATCTAATTGAAGTCTTCAAATTTGTAAATAGTCAGCATTCTGGATATTTAAAGGGTATGTTTGAGTTCAATAGGGAAAATAGAGGTAGAGGTCATCAGCATAAACTCATTATGAAACTAAGTAGGACTAGGCTACGACAGTCATTTTTCAGTAGAAGGGTTGTAGGACATTGGAATATGCTACCAGGGGATGTCGCTGATGCAGTGACACTTGCTTCCTTCAAAATTAGATTAGATAAATACTTTACAGAGAAGGGATTAGTTCATAAATACTCGTGGGATTAGCCTTCTTTTATGCAGGTAGAGTAAGGTGATTTGAAGGGGCGAGACTGGTGGAGGGGGGGGGGGGGGTGGGGGTGGGGTGGGGTGCAACCTCGGATGGGCCCAAGAGGCTCTTTGTTGCACTTTTCTTTTATGTCTTTATGTCTTTATGACTGACGTGGGACACTGTCTCCGTCCCCAGCACCCGGCGGGTACGTGGGTGCCATCCTGGGATGACTGACGTGGGACACTGTCTCCGTCCCCAGCACCCGGCGGGTACGTGGGTGCCATCCTGGGATGTCTGACGTGGGACACTGTCTCCTTCCCCAGCACCCGGCGGGTACTTGGGTGCCATCCTGGGATGTATGACGTGGGACACTGTCTCCGTCCCCAGCACTCGGCGGGTACGTGGGTGCCATCCTGGGATGACTGACGTGGGACACTGTCTCCTTCCCCAGCACTCGGCGGGTACGTGGGTGCCATCCTGGGATGACTGAAGTGGGACACTGTCTCCTTCCCCAGCACCCGGCGGGTACTTGGGTGCCATCCTGGGATGTATGACGTGGGACACTGTCTCCGTCCCCAGCACTCGGCGGGTACGTGGGTGTCATCCTGGGATGACTGACGTGGGACACTGTCTCCGTCCCCAGCACCCGGCGGGTACGTGGGTGTCATCCTGGGATGTCTGACGTGGGACACTGTCTCCGTTCCCAGCACCCGGCGGGTACGTGGGTGCCATCCTGGGATGACTGACGTGGGACACTGTCTCCGTTCCCAGCACTCGGCGGGTACTTGGGTGCCATCCTGGGATGACTGACGTGGGACACTGTATCCGTCCCCAGCACTCAGCGGGTACTTGGGTGCCATCCTGGGATGACTGACGTGGGACACTGTCTCCGTCCCCAGCACTCGGCGGGTACGTGGGTGCCATCCTGGGATGTCTGACGTGGACCACTGTCTCCGTCCCCAGCACTCGGCGGGTACATGGGTGCCATCCTGGGCGGCGCCGTCGGAGGCGTCATCGTGCTGGCCGTGCTGACGCTGATCATCATCCGTGGTCAGAACGGCTGGCGGCAGCGGCGGCGGCAGAAGCAGTTCGTGCCGCCATTGGATGACGGGTCAGAGTTCCTCGGACTCAACCCCAACCCGATCTACGGCGACTCCAGCAACGACGACGAACACCTGTACAGGTGAGGTTACAGCTAAAGCGGACCAATGTGGAAACGTGCTTGCTTTGCCGATGTCTTAACATATGATATGTACCTACAGCAAAAGTATGCACAACTATGAATAAGTATTGAAACTATGAATGTCGTCCCTTCATTTGTCGGAATTTTACCGTACCTTTAAAGGAAATAGTTCACCTTCGGATTTTTTTTCTTCAGAACACGATTTTATTATATTTTGTAATACAGTTTCATTTTTCCTTTTTTAAAAATGGTCCTATATCGCGCCAATTCAGGACAGAAGGTTGTAAATTATTGATTTTATGATGTGCGTTATTGGTCTGCGCATGCTCCATGGCAGTGCTGGCACTTTCAGACGGTACGGTACATCATATATGCGCCGTATTCCTTCGCCAAAAAGTCAAATATATTCGGCTGGAGAGTCTTTTCAGCCAAGAAAAGTTCCAGATAAGTATTTCTCAACACGGGCTACAAAACTGCTATTTCAGTTCAAAACCCATGTTGAAGGCGAACTATTTCCTTTAACCCGCGAGTCACGGGGGGCTTTTTTTAGCCCCCCCCCCTTAGGAATTTTAGGAATATCTCAATAACTAATGCAGATTCGACGCAAAAATTTCGGTACCTTTCCGGGCATCATTTTTACACCTTTTGAGAAAAAATATAAAAAAATCGTTAGAAATTTTTCGAGATATAGTGAATTTAGTGACGTCATTAAACACGATTTTGACTCCAAAATCGACTAAACTTTGCCAGGCCGTACAAATGCCGCATTTGAAGCAATATGCAATCGAAAAACGCTAAAAGGTAGACAATTACAATGGCTTCAAACAAGACATCTCGAAATTTCGATTTTTTTTTTACCCCAAAAATTGCAAAAAAAACTTTTTTTGAAAAAATCCTCACAAAATCAAATTTTTCAAAGATATTGAAAAAATGGAATATATGTCAGATAACGACATATGGGCGACTACCATACCAAATTTCAAAATGATATCATCTTTTTTGACTGTCATGGCATATAAAGTATGGGTAAATCATGACGTCATATTTTGAAATTGCGTTTTTTGGCTTTTATTGACAGGATACAGACAAATAAATGCCAGCATTGTTTGTTTTTTTAGATAAAACTGATATAGAAAAATGGTTTTTCATTTCGATTTATCAATTTCAAATTTTGACCTTCAGTGACCTGAACTTGACCTGAACTCGGCACTAACTTTAAATAAATATAGTCAGGTGGTAAAATGACTACCACTATCGAATTCTACGCGTAAAATCATCCATAAAATATGTGCTGCATGACTTTCGTAGATATTTTGTGTGTAGTGACCTTTTGTGACCTGACCTTGACCTTGATCTTTTGCAACAATCTCACTTTAGCTCATGTGGGATATGTATCATACCTTTGACAGCACTTTGAGTGATTATAGGCGCAATCGAAGGCCATTGATGGCAAGTATTGTCCATAAACTCAAATATCTCGATTTTGAAGTTTAACTTGACCGTGACCTGACATGTGACTTTAATTTGACATTTTTAAGGTTGCGTTGGGCTTATATCATTGAGCGCTTTCGAATGCCGCCTTGCGCGTCCCGCTGCGATCATGGGTTCTGAAGATACCAGGGGGGGGGGGGCTAAAAAAAGCCCCCCCCCACAGTGAGTCGTGTTACAGAATATACCCCAGTGACTGCCGGGTTAAACATACCGAATCACCTACACCCAGCATTTAACCACAACAGTGAGGCATTGCTTTGTTTTCCCGACAGTGAGGTCAGCAGCCCTGATGCGATATACGAGGAGTGTTCCTACACAGCTCCTCTCGAGCGGTCGTCGCCTGAGCCTCCTCCGCCACCAGCCACCAGACCCAGTGTCGGCTCCCTCGTCGGCGCCGCCGTGCCAGCCTCGCCTGACCTCGACTACGAAGTATTTCCAATGGAAACCGCAGCTCCGCAGCCTAAAAACCTACAAAGCGCTATCCCGTACACAGCCGCCGCTACACCAGCGCCACCTGTCCAGATCGACCCCGACTACGAAGCCTTCCCCGGCGAGCCACTGATGCCCCCAGGCGGTACTGCTGGTACGGCGCCAACCGCTCTCTCCAGTCCAACACCAGCGGTGCCCGGAGACAGACGTCCTCCGACGCTCGAGTACGCGGTGCCTCTGGTCGGCGGTAAGCCGCCGGGCGGCCGCGAGGGGAACTCTAGCTTCGCTGAGCGGCCGACAGATGTCGGGCCTGCGGTGCCCCATGTCACCGTCGGGGAGGAAGAGGCTGAGTACGCCCTGCCGTATCGGGCCGAGACCAACGCGGACTCGGCGCGCATGAGCATTCCGTACGTGGCGATGGTGGCGATGGGCGGGGGTACGGCGGGACGCGCGTGACAGACAGCAGGCGACGGAACCCGCACCACGGTCCAGCCCGGCTGATACACTCACCGGCGGTGGCGGACAGCGGGACGCGTGTGACAGACAGCAGGCGACGGAACCCGCACCACGGTCCAGCCCGGCTGATACACTCACCGGCGGTGGCGGACAGCGGGACGCGCGTGACAGACAGCAGGCGACGGAACCCGCACCACGGTCCAGCTCGGCTGATACACTCGCCGTTGAGCATAGCACATAGAACATGAACATAGAACAGTGCTCAGTGCTGAGCCACCAGACTGAGGGGAATCCGTCGGAGCACCGAGGGAAATGTGACAACTGACAACCGAGTGACACAACACGACACATGACGTTGCGGACGCTGCAACAGCACATGCAAATCCAAACAGTGTCGTTGATGTGAACTGGTGCACCCAGAGACAGGACTTCATCAAATAATGAAATCCACTATCCTAAGATATGCATTAGGTTCTTGATACATAGCTTGTGATGTGAGGTAATAACAGCATGTGTCCGTGTGGCGGTAATTAATCTGAACTGCACGTCGAGAACAATGCTTCGCCGACAGCAGAATAATTGCCAGTGGCTTGTTTGATGTCGGAAGGTGTTCATTAAGGTATGGATTTATGGATGCACGGGAGACATTCGTTCGCAACCCTGTCCGACCAATGCTAGCACAATCAATAATGTTGCAAAGGCAGTTGCGTGAACGTTTTCCGGCTTCACCGGCTGTACTCCGCACATGATTTGCATAATCATGTATGCTATTGTATATGCTTCGTTCGTTTATTCAACGGCCATCAGGATCTGCTTTAAACTTGTATCATGTCGAAGTGTTTGGCGATCCGACAGGGGCGTCCAGACAAGTTGGGAGGGGGGAGGGGGGGGGGGGGGCTGAGTTGGAAAAAATCGCTTAAAGTACAATCAAAATCCACAAAATGCAGATTTCTCTTTCGGATTTGACCCACTTCTTCGTCAAAGTTTGGGGGGCTGAAGCCCCTAACTGAATAGGAGCCTACACCCCTGTGATCCGATGAAAGTGTACAGTATATAGTTGTCATGCAACTTTAATGTTACATAGCTGAGCATACGTTTTCTGATACGAAGGTGGCTCTCCCCTCATACTCAGACAGACACGCCCATCCCCTGGATGCAAATTTGACAATCCTTACCTTAGTCCTTGGTCGCCGACAATCATATCACACAAACCAAACAAAACTGGACTAAAATGTACCAAACGAAATGTATTGAAACTGAAATCCGACATAACTCTACAGGAGGTAAAATGCCGCCATGAGGTAGAGATGAGAGACGACCTTAAGTGGCCGCATGGGTACTAGGTAGCGAACTCGGTGCCTAACGCAGGGACCAAACATCGCGAGGCACTCCGAGTACACCTATACACTAAAGATAGCACGGAGACTATATCTCTGTCAAACTACGACTGTTCAGATTAGTACACCATAGGAGAGACCCGCTTCTCAAACTGGCGCATTAGTCGTATTATGCTCAACACTGGTGCCAGGACCATCGTTTGTATTGGACTGTTGTTAATTTCGATAAAGTTCTACGTATCATAGATTCGTTCAGGCAGTGTCATGAGTTGGACGCCATGAGTCAATACTGTTGATCGATGGGAGAGCTATGCACATTTAACCGACTCACTCGCACGATCACGCTCGTTATTCGCCGCACTTCACCAGCGCAATCACACGTCCACAGACGTCAACATCGTACCAATATCACATTAAAAAACGCATCAAAACATCAAAACGCATCACGACTCGCGCCCCTCTCGCATCTCCTCCACATCCCCGTCCCTGGATCACGCTAAGGCCTCCGACACTAACATCTCGGCAGTACGCGTCCACGCGACACTACCAGACCGGCTACAGCAGCAGGCGCCCCAGGCCGGCGCGTCAGTGACCCCTGACCGCCGACTGCACGTCCGGGTGCTTGTGCGACCCGTCGCAGAACGGGCGATGGTCCGTCTGCTTGCACATGCAGAACCACACCTCCTTGTCGGCGTCGGCCACGTACTTGACGGGCCGCTGCTTGATGGCCTTGAACGGGTTGCGGTGACTGCCGTCGCACAGCGGCTGGGAACGGACAGGGCGGTCAGTCAGGATGACTGTAGGTTTTGGGGTGTCTCTCAACTGCGCGGCCATTTCAGCCGTCGACATGTTTAGTGATGCAAAACGTGGTCGCACGATAGAAATAGACATGTGCGAGGATGGAAAACCGCCGAAAGCAGCACGGTAGAAGAAGAATCATTAATGTAAACACTGGGCATCTGGTAGCAAAGAGCATGGCACACAGGTGAATGAAGCACTGAAGAGTCAGCGAGACGGTAGGGACGCCGTCACGCCACCACCACCAGCATGACTCCCCGACTGAATGCAGCGGAACGTCAGGTACAGAGGTAGACCATCGCCGACTGATGAGAGGACTTCATTAAGGCAGCGCCAACACAGGTAACAATCGACAACACAGATATACAATGGCCAACAACTTGTCAGGTATTTTTTCACGATTTTAAGCATGTGATAAAAACACAACGCATCTATGCAACATGTTTTGAGTAACATGCCGATTAGGGCGGAACCCACATGTCCGATACGATGCACTGCACATATAAAGGTCGACGCCCACTGCACTCGCTTAATCGCGTAACGCTGAATCTAACACGGGGGCCTATGGGAAACGCACCAACTTGTCGCCTAACGACCGAAAGCGCGATTAGACGTGCTCAGCTGACGCTGGGTAATATTTTCCCTTTTGCCTCTGACACAAATCAACTGCTGCTCACTTCCTTGAAACTTGCCAGACTTTCCAGACGGCGATTAGGAGTGTCCCGAAATTAGGCGCGCAAATTCGGCCGTTAGGTCGACAGCCGTGTGTGCAGTGGACGGTGACCTTAAGATAGCCTACTATGCACTGATAGCGGGGTGTGCCAGCACGCGATCCGCTGATAAGCTAATGGTCCTCGTGTGATGGACACATAAGCCGCAATGTCTTTCCGATACAGACACTGACCACCGCTGCTGATAGGAGCCGACACCAACGCGACAGGGAACGGCTCCGAGAGACCAAACGCATGACATCCTACCTATCCAAAGGCTTATTGACACACAATAAAGTTAACTTCATGGTGTTAAATGTCGAATAAAGGTTACCTTACCTCATTGAAGTTCAATTCAAGTCAACAAGTATTTATGCAGACACGTGTTGTATATGCTTTTTGCATTGTCGTAAATATAAACATCGACGGCCGGAGCCAGCACCACTGCAATTCATACTACACTTCTTTACGAACTGAAAACACGTGCTTCGTTTTTATTCTTGCAAATGCCTACAAATTATTATAAAAATTGATGCACGACTGGCACACTCAACTCACCTGTTTCCGGCTATGTCCACAGGCACACCACATGTAGGTCTTGCCCTGCTTCACTTCAAGCATAAATGGCTTCTTATCATATATTTTCCCTTTCTCCGGAATATCTTGAGCAGTGGTATATTTCGCCGCAGGGTTGGTGAACTGCTTCTTCGCATCTTCTGGAAGACGGAATTTACAAGCTGCTGGGCTGTGCTGAGAAGGAAAAAGAACGGGTTACTGACTTTGTATTACCCCCAAATGTGGCACAAACGTCTAACAGAGCTAAAATGATAGTGTCCGGAGAATCGAGCTGGTACTGTGGACCAGGCTTGGGGACGAAGCCAAGTTCCTGACTTCGAGGCCGAGGGCAGAGTCATGTGAGCCAGTGTCCTAGGATTGGGAAATTTGGGTGGAAAACGACACCCTATGGATACTATTTTTCCACTCTTTTTCCCGAGTTTTACTGTGAAATTTCCACTCCTTATTTTAAAATGCATTGAATAATTGGAACCCTGATACTGATTTATGGATGTGTACGTATGTGTGTTGTGCCCTGTTAAAGGGAGATAATCACCTTCTGATTTTGTTAGCAACAACTTATTTGGCTACCGTTATGGTATTAAAATTTTGTGATCTAAATTTAAGAATTACATAAAATTGTTCCCTAATTCAAAGTGGGAAGTTTGGGAAAATTAATGATCGGTATTTTCCCTCCACTATTGGAAAGCAAAACATCTAGCGCTTTTGCATCAATCTGTTCAACGTTGTTGAATGGGCCCCTGTAAACAAATCGCCGACACTAAAGGCGGCCGCACACTACGCATTCGGCGCCCGATATTACTGCGAAATTCCGCCTCGGAAAATCGCGGCGATACCGCGGAATATCGTCCTTGTTCCGTTGGATTCGGCGCTGTCTGCTCGCGAGATTTCGTCCCGCCGACCTACAGCATGTCGCAACCTGTGCCTACAGCCTGTCCCAAAGTAACTTAATGATGACCATTTTTCGACGAAGATGTAAGTTTAGAACCACGAAACTTTAACATAATACATTTCACAGCGGCAAGAGCATGCTGTGCAAAATTTGTACCTCTATATTGCATAGATTCGCCACCGTTAGCCTGATCAATTTTGTTGTCCGCGGTTCCGCGGCGTTCAGTCGCGGGAAAAAGCTCGTTCGAATTAGTTTTTTCCGCCGGTCCGCAGATAGCCGGCCGACGACATTCGTCCGCGATTTTTGACGTTTCGGCTGACGCGAAGGCGGAAAGTCGCTAAAGATGCGCGGAAAGTCGCAGCGATATCGCGACCTCCGCGCGCCGAATGGCCTAGTGTGCGGCCGCCTTAATAGGTCGCCGTAGTTTAGCTTGGCACCGGCCGCCCCGTACCAAGCTAAACTGCCGATTTCAATGCACCTTTTTTCCAATGATTGTTGATTGTTCATAACAATTTTGGCACGTATTCGCAAAAGATAGAGTGCAGGAAACATATTGCATACCTTCATGATAAATAACAATGCGTAGGGAAGCTAATTTACTGAATTCGTTATCGAGTACTTGCTGAGTACCGACCGATATAAGCATGGATCGCTTATCAGTAGGAAACTGCCAATATCTCTTTTGGTAGGAATGTTTAAATGCAAAATTTGATTAATTTACATCATATTTTGGCCTCGTCTATTGATTTTAGGTGCTAACTCCATTTTTGTGGAAAAGGTGATTATCTCCCTTTAAAAGCAAGAAGCTTATCGATGTAATGATAGGGACAGCCTGTGGAGGAAAAGACACATGAATTGGCATAGGTAATAGCCAATTCTGGTGAGCCGGTGATTTGGTATTGATAAAGCCGAGTACGTATGTTTTTTGGTTGAATGTTCCACTCCGCACCCCAGCTCTAAAGCAATCCTAGGACCCTGCGTGTGGCTGACACAAGCGCGAATTCAAAGCCGACGTCAATATCTCTGAAACACTACATCGCTAAGCCGAAGCCAACATTTGTGACTACAAATTGTCGAACCACGAATTCATAGTCGAAGCCGGTGATTTTGACCTTTAACAACTTGAAGCCAAATCCAAACCTCGGCATTTCAATTGCTTTTTGCTCGAAGCCAGAGCCGAAAAAGTGGCTTAATACTTGGGAAACGCAAACCCAAGTCCGACTACAATCGCTCATAATGTCCGTTTCCGTATCCAAAGCCGGTTTTAAATTTACGAAGCCGAAGCCCACCAAGTAATTAGCTGGTGTAAGACATTATATATGTTATTCTTTAGTTTGTACTGTTCGTGCAGAGCAAAGTGACTCCATCTATAAAATCTCGGGAGGGTTGGTGGTGCCCAGGTAAGTGAAAATGGAACTGAAAGTAAACCCTGGTGGGACAAAGCTTCCTAAGTCGAAGCCCGTAGCACAACATCGCAAGCAACTAAATGTAAAACTATCGTAATGTCAAAGACTGGGCCAAGCGGTAAACATGACGAAGCCAAAGTCGAAACTGAACACAATCACCAAGAAAGACACGAAGCCAAAACCAACACCAAAGCAGACCATTAAAAACGACCCGAGGTGGCCGAAGCCCACACCTAAGTGAGCTGTTCAACAGTTTACCAGAACGAAGCCGGATATGGCCGTTTCTAAGGAAATGTTGCCGAAGCTGAAACAAATACAGGAAAAGTGTGGCTTCCTGAAGCCAAAGTGGAAGCCAAAGCCGGCTTTGTCCCTATGTCTGCAGTGAACTAAGCATTCATCCGCAGTCCTCACGGTGTTATTCCAGCTACTAGGTTATATTCCAGCTACTAACAAAGTGGGTCGTCGTTTTGACTACACATCACACACTGATCATGAGTTTGTTGTTGAAAAATCTACGCTGACATTGTGATAATGCAGTTATGCCAGTATACTAGTGTCTACTTACCAATGACAGAGAGCGGGCCACTTGTACGAGTCCAATTCTGGCAGACAGCATGGCTGGACCTGAAAATAGAATTGTTGTAATTGCAACAACATATTCTCCACTCAAGTTAATATGAATTGTTTAAATACAGTGGGTGCCTATCTTTAATGCGATCAAAACTGCCAAATATGTATGTGTTGAGGAGCAACACCTTCCCCTTACTGTTCCCACATGAAAGTTCAGTAAGCCGTGTCATCAATCACAAAATATGCTCTTCAACCATTTTATCATGCTCCATGCATCCAGAAGCTATGACAAAATATCATAAAAATCAGACTGATTCTTAGTTCCCAGGTCTTGGATAGTTTTGCCATCATGGTGCATGTCTGCTTAGCACTCATCTTGAGCAAAGAGTGAGCATTAACACGCGCCCTGGAGGGGGGGGGGGGGGGGGGGGGCGAAATCCGCCCACCCCTCCGGTTTTTCGAGGATAGCGCAAAAACGGCGGCGCTGCGCGCCGCCATTTTGTGTATACCTGTTTAGAAATGAACTTCCCGCATTATGTAAAATTCTTGGCCTCAGGTCATCTCAGGTCAGGTCACCAGACCAGGTCACGTGATGACCTCAACTCCAAAACGTTTGCAGTAGTACCACAGCCACAGTTTTACGCCGATCGGTTTCAATCTAGCAGGACTACAAAAGGTCATAGATACCAACAATTTGTTTATCTCGGATTTCTAATATCGGTGACCTAAGGTCAGGTCAATTTTGTGACTGCCAACACGGTTTTATCAATAACTATCGACATAATGAAGATAGAAGAGAAAACGGTACCAATATGCTTGTCTCGTCGAGACACGTCTCCCAATATGCAACATGACCAACTTGGGTCACCACTTGACCTTGACCTGAGGTCAAATTTCTCAATTGACCTAACCCGGTCACCATGAATATGATTCGAAGCGCCTTGACAAGACACACGCGATGGCGTAAACATTATTGCTTTATCTTTATTAGGTAAAAGGTTATTTGGGGAAAACAGTTTTGGAAACAAAATCACCTTTTTGACATTCGATGACCTCTGGAGCCTAAACTATTGACCTGAGCTCAAATCTGAGGACACCTATGTCGATTGCATTTTTCAATGACTTTCGATTGCTTTTTTCCGTTTGCTGCTAACTATCATAGTTCCCGAGATATTTGGGGGTGTTCGAACCGAAGTCTTGAAAACTTGAAAATCTGACCCTTGATGACCTTTGGTGACCTCAATATTGACCTGAAGAAAAAATTAACGAAATACTTTCGAAAGAGCTTGTCTCGAGCTATCTAACGTCGTTTCCCGCTTGTCGCTACGTTGCGTGGTTTTCGAGATCATATGGGGGGCGAAATCCGCCCCCCCCTCCAGGGCGTGTAATTATCAGAGGCCCTCCAGGGCGCGTGTTAAAGGGACTATCCCACCTTAACATTCTATTTGAGTTCAGATAGCCAGTTTGATGGCTTGGCATTGAAATTAAGTATGGTAGAAGTTAACACAACCACAATGATCTAATCAAAAAGATATTCGTATTTGATTTTGACATCTGTAAAAAATAAGGCCCATGTGTATTTGAATAGGGATTCTTAAGCCGACAGCGTCGTCTCTTTACCCAACTGGTAATGATAGTTGACTAGTTTTAAGGTCAACCTTGGAATATTTTCGTCTTTCATTTCTCGATCCCCGGGTGGCTCACAATCTAAGCCAAGCCAACACCGGGTGGTTCGCTTTTCTGCGCAGACAGTTTATTAAACAATGGGTCCACAACATGTATGGCTTTTCACCGTTGCGAGTCAGTGGACTAAAACGAATAACTGGATAAAATGGTATCACCCGAGTGCCGGCCCGGCCAGGAACAGGTAGCATGCTAATAGGCATAACGAAAGAGATAATGCTAAAATAGCGCACATCGCGAGTCGGATAACTCGGTCTACGTCTGGCGCAGGATAAACTCGCGCAGGCGCTGCCGGAAGCCAGCGTGGTGGGTCGCAATTGGTAGTTGGATGTAGTCCTGCGCAGCACTGTAACACAGCGTGCGTCGCCCAGCTTCAGTCCTAATGCGCGGCAGCGTGATATCACCGGCTCGCCTGGTATCGTGGTCATGTAGCTGGTTGGCAGCCAGTCCAAAGGTAGAGACTATAGCCTCTGGCTGGCCTGTCTCTATCGCGTCAAGTACAGCACATAATCGATGGTAACTAACAAGTTCCCTGGCATCAAACCACGTGAGGTCACGGACGGCATCAGTCACATGCTCACGTTTGCGCCTACCACATACAACACGGGCACAGAAATTCAGAATTTTCTGCACTCGGTGAAGCTGGGTCTCACCACATGTTCCATATACAGACATACAGTAGCGGACAATCGACACCGCGAGAGCCTGCACGATTGGTTTCAGTGCGGATCGGGGGATGACGTGTCGGGCGTGACTCAGTGCAATCAGGGTACCGTTA
>JAXIVJ010016144.1:25000-27500 GCA_036785665.1 Chirona hameri
ACACACAGACACACACACACACACACAGACACACACACACACACACACACACACAGACACACACACACACACACACACGCACACACACACACACACACAGACACACGCACACAGACACACACACACACACACACACACACAGACACACACACACACACACACACATACACACACACACACACACAGACACACACACACACAGACACACACACACACACAGACACACACACACACACACAGACACACAGACACACACACACACAGACACACACACACACACACAGACACACACACACACAGACACACACACACACACACAGACACACACACACACAGACACACACACACACACACAGACACACACACACACAGACAGGCACACACAGACAGGCACACACAGACAGGCACACACAGACAGGCACACACAGACAGGCACACACAGACAGGCACACACAGACAGGCACACACAGACAGGCACACACAGACAGGCACACACAGACAGGCACACACAGACAGGCACACACAGACAGGCACACACAGACAGGCACACACAGACAGGCACACACAGACAGGCACACACAGACAGGCACACACAGACAGGCACACACAGACAGGCACACACAGACAGGCACACACAGACAGGCACACACAGACAGGCACACACAGACAGGCACACACAGACAGGCACACACAGACAGGCACACACAGACAGGCACACACAGACAGGCACACACAGACAGGCACACACAGACAGGCACACACAGACAGGCACACACAGACAGGCACACACAGACAGGCACACACAGACAGGCACACACAGACAGGCACACACAGACAGGCACACGCAGACAGGCACACGCAGACAGGCACACGCAGACAGGCACACGCAGACAGGCACACGCAGACAGGCACACACAGACAGACACACACAGACAGACACGCACAGACAGACACACACAGACAGACACACACAGACAGACACACACAGACAGACACACACAGACAGACACACACAGACAGACACACACAGACAGACACGCACAGACAGACACACACAGACAGACACACACAGACAGACACACACAGACAGACACACACAGACAGACACACACAGACAGACACACACAGACAGACACACACAGACAGACACACACAGACAGACACACACAGACAGACACACACAGACAGACACACACAGACAGACACACACAGACAGACACACACAGACAGACACACACAGACAGACACACACAGACAGACACACACAGACAGACACACACAGACAGACACACACAGACAGACACACACAGACAGACACACACACACACAGACAGACACACACAGACAGACACACACAGACAGACACAGACAGACAGACACACACAGACAGACAGACACACACAGACAGACAGACACACACAGACAGACAGACACACACAGACAGACAGACACACACAGACAGACAGACACACACAGACAGACAGACACACACAGACAGACAGACACACACAGACAGACAGACAGACACACACAGACAGACACACACAGACATACACACACACAGACAGACACACACACAGACAGACACACACACAGACAGACACACACACAGACAGACACACACACAGACAGACACACACACAGACAGACACACACACAGACAGACACACACACAGACAGACACACACACAGACAGACACACACAGAGAGATAGAGAGATAGAGAGATAGAGAGATAGAGAGATAGAGAGATAGAGAGATAGAGAGATAGAGAGATAGAGAGATAGAGAGATAGAGAGATAGAGAGATAGAGAGATAGAGCGATAGAGCGATAGAGCGATAGAGCGATAGAGCGATAGAGCGATAGAGCGATAGAGCGATAGAGCGATAGAGCGATAGAGCGATAGAGCGATAGAGCGATAGAGCGATAGAGCGATAGAGCGATAGAGCGATAGAGCGATAGAGCGATAGAGCGATAGAGCGATAGAGCGATAGAGCGATAGAGCGATAGAGCGATAGATAGAGCGATAGAGCGATAGAGCGATAGAGCGATAGAGCGATAGAGCGATAGAGCGATAGAGCGATAGAGCGATAGAGCGATAGAGCGATAGAGCGATAGAGCGATAGAGCGATAGAGCGATAGAGCGATAGAGCGATAGAGCGATAGAGCGATAGAGAGCGATAGAGCGATAGAGCGATAGAGCGATAGAGCGATAGAGCGATAGAGCGATAGAGCGATAGAGCGATAGAGCGATAGAGCGATAGAGCGATAGAGCGATAGAGCGATAGAGCGATAGAGCGATAGAGCGATAGAGCGATAGAGCGATAGAGCGATAGAGCGATAGAGCGATAGAGCGATAGAGCGATAGAGCGATAGAGCGATAGAGCGATAGAGCGATAGAGCGATAGAGCGATAGAGCGATAGAGCGATAGAGCGATAGAGCGATAGAGCGATAGAGCGATAGAGCGATAGAGCGATAGAGCGATAGAGCGATAGAGCG
>JAXIVJ010016145.1:0-15000 GCA_036785665.1 Chirona hameri
ATCTACCATGACATTGCTTTGTTTTGTATTGATGGATGACAAACGTCACAATAAATACGACCGATAAATATATCACAATGAGTCCATTTCTCAGCGAGCGGCGTAGAAATATGACTCGATGACAGATGCATATCTAGTTGTAGGCGGGGGTGGGGGCGTAGGCCCGGGCGGGCTTGTAGGCCGGGGTGGGCTTGTAAGCCGGAGCAGATTTGTAGGCCGGGGTCGGCTTGTAGCTAGGCTTGTACTCATCGTACTTGGCCTCACCCACGTAGGTGACGTCGGCAATCACGCCAGAGTAGGCGTCGTCCACACGTTAGGTGACCGTCTGGGTACGGCCGTCGGGCAGCACAACAGAGTAAGATCCCTGGGTGGCATAGCCGTCACGCGCCTCCTGGGCGTTGAACTGAGGCTCGTAGTCTCCGTATCCGTGGACGTCGTAGTTGAAGTCGTACTTGGCCGGCTCGTCATAGCTCTGCTGGTGAGCCTGGGCCTTGTAGGCCGGCTGGGAGTAGGCAGGCCTGTAGGTGGGCTTGTAGGCTGGGGCCGGAGTGGTGTATGACGCGCTGTCGGCGGCGACAACGGCTAGCAGAGCGGCAATGACGAAGAACTGAAAAGTTAAAAGAATTTGTCAAGTTGATGATCGAAGTGTTAAACGTAGCTTTCCAGGCACAGTTGGCGGAAAAGTTGCTCAATAGTTATTGCAATACTTGGTCCAAGCAATTCTTATTTTAAACTAATATGTATGATCTCTTTCAAAACTATTTATTGTCGTACTTCAAAGGAAAACTGTAGAACGTTCTTTTAGTCCGTGCATGTATGTACCTATGGAAATATTGCGATTGTAGCTTAGATAAAATTGTGTTTTCACCTGGTCTTAACGCAGGTTGAGTTAACTGGCATATTATCTCGAGTATCGCCTTGCACTGGCAAATATGAATTTCACCACTCTGCTGTGCCTTACCATCATATTTGAGTTGTTGGTTGTGTGGTGGCGTGTGATCGTCTGATGCCAGGTGCCTTTTTTTTGGTTTGGGTAGGATAAGGCCGCTTCGGTCTACTTGGACCATTGCGCAGCCATGGGATGAAGGAGAAGGGGTAAAGTGGGTCACAATGGACGCCGACCGGGCAACCGCCCATGGACATGCCCTTCCCTCGCAGCGCGAAGCTGCGAGGAGAGCCCACGCCATGCAGACGGCCACCACTCCCGGGGGGCAGCTCGAGGCCACCACATACCCGGTGGCCAGCGACCACCAGACCCGGAATAACGTAGGCGTGACAAAGGATGGAGGACCGGCAATCGGGAGGATCAAAAGTGATCTGATCAAAAGGCATTCTTATTTTAAACTAATATGTATGATCTCTTTCAAAACTATTTATTGTCGTACTTCAAAAGAAAACTGTAGAACGTTCTTTAAGTCCGTGCAAGTATGTACCTATGGAAATATTGCGATTGTAGCTTAGATAAAATTGTGTTTTCACCTGGTCTTAACGCAGGTTGAGTTAACTGGCATATTATCTCGAGTATCGCCTTGCACTGGCAAATATGAATTTCACCACTCTGCTGTGCCTTACCTTCATATTTGAGTTGTTGGTTGTGTGGTGGCGTGTGATCGTCTGATGCCAGGTGCCGACTGGAGTGGTGTTTTATACTGTCCAGCTCTGGTGACCGCCAGTGATGGTGACCCTGCCAGGGGCGTCAGCGTCAGCAGGGGAGGGCCGGGGCCCACCGGCCGGCCGAACAAAGGAAGCATGAGGGTGACATGATGAGATGTGGAGTGTAACTAGGTGGAACACATTACTGTTGTTTCTGTTGAAAATACTTTATATTATTGGAGTGGGCATCAGCTTGGTTGCATACAGTTGGTTCAACTCATATCGCACGGGCTTGGCCAGCCAATTTACACACCCGGACATGGCTTATCTTCGTCATCATTGGCAAATCCAGGCGGGAGGGCACGAAGCCATGCCCCTAAAAGTCCTGAAACCATGACCCCCCCCAAAAAAAAACTTTTTTTGAATAACTTGAAAACTAAGATAGATATCGGCGTGTCACTTTGAGTACCTGATGCTGCATGCATTTTACGTCTTCTCTTAAAATTGCATTGCAATTGGTGTGGTAGTTTGGAAGGTAATGACGTTTTAGTAACGTCATGTCATTTTTGGTGGACAAATTATCAATTTTTGCAAAATCGTAGTCAATCAAGTTTTAAAAGCAAATTGCAAATATAAAACGTCAAAAGAAAGGAGATGAAATTTCCCTCAAAATATTCATCTCGAATCTGCGAAATGTGGGGCTTTTGGCCCCACATAATACACAAAACTGATTTTTCCAGGAAAAAGTCCTCAAAATAAAAGTTTTCGAAGATAATAAATCAACCGGAACATATAGTAAAAAGGGTGAACGATTCCCGCACCAAATTTCAAAGCAATATCTTTATTTTTGACTGACTTATGGCTCCCTAAGTATGAGTAACTCATGACGTCATTGTTTAAATTGCTTTTGATAACTTGTCTGACCAGATACAGACAAATAATTGCCACCACTGTATTTCGGAGATCAAACTGATCTAAAAACATGCATTTGTTATTTAGATTACACAATTGCAAATATTGACCTTATGCGACCTGACCGTGACCAGAACTTCACCTAACGGCCATTCTATGGGGTCACGGTGCAAAAATGGCTGCTGCTATCGAATTATACGCGTAGAATAACCCATACAACATGTGTCGCATGACTTTCGTAAACATCTTCCTAATACTGACCTTTTGTGACATGACCTTTAATTACAATATCAATTTCTTTTCTAGTTTTTTCTTTTCTAGAGTTTTTCTTTTCTAGAGTTTTTCTTTTCTAGAGTTTTTCTTTTCTAGACTTTTTCTTTGCTATACCTTTTTTTTCCTATGACTTTTTCACAACTTTGGGTAACTACGATGACGATATTTGTGTGTCCGTGTTCCTGAATTTCCATTATGGTGTGATTTTTACATTTAATAGCGGATATGTCATTTTTAGTTTATAAGGCCAACCATTATTCTGTTTTGTTTTATATAATTCACTAAGACTAGAAACAGACGAAAACGCGTTTTGCGAAGCTTTGATATATATATATATATATATATTTTTTTTGCTATAAAAGCTTGTTTTTTGGTAGAGTTGAATGATTGGTGTATTGATGTTCACAACGATTTAATATAATATTTTCTGCGTTTGAAAATAGCATTACGAACTGAACATCATTTCTAGAATATTGCTGTCTGGTCCAAATTATAAGTTGGAATTAGGGGAGAAATTGTCGAGAAGTAGAATCAAATCGAATTTGAAAAGGGAATTGAAGATGCTGTAAGACCAGAAATAGTGCAAAGGCATGGAAATGAAAGGACATGAAACTAAACAATATAAACTAAAATAAACCAATACATTTGCTGCGTATTTACTACTAAAACAAGAACATCATGCTAAAATCTACATCCTGAACGTGGGCTTTTGGGCTCCGGTTAGTCATTATTACTACACAGCCTTTTGTTCTGAGCTACTGATTTACATAATTTTGTCAAACTATTGTTTGGCATCATTCTCTGAACTTATCTGCCCTTCATCGGGCATGGAGCCTTTAAAGCCAGTTGCGGGCGTGATCGCAGAAGAGTAGGTAAGCAGATGGCAAGAGATGAATAAGAGTGCCCTGTTTCGTTACTTATAGTGTCTGGCTAGCATAAATCAGCACGAACTTGAAGGCAATATAAATGGTTCAGTATTAAGTTTCCGATTTTCAGCGATGAACTTTAACAAAGTGGTCGAAATAATGGAAAAGCAGCATAGAAATTGCTCTCGGTCCTCTCTTTCCCTAAAAACAGAAACCTATCTGGCAAAATGTATCGGCATTACTTTCATCAGCATTTACGACTGCCGAAAGCACATTATTTGTCTTCGTTTGCTGTGGTTTCTGTGACATTTTTCGTTCTGTTTCAGCCCTAATAACATTTTGTTTTTATCTATTGTGCGCACTGGTTATTGCTTCGCTTTTCCATCCTTCCTCACGCCAAACAGTCTTCACGCCGTTTATGTCCAATAAACGAACAGTAATTCATTGATTATCTCTTTTCCTAATCTAAACGGTGTTGCCTAGCTTAGTTTGAAAGCTTTTGGGGATCTGGTCAGGGTTTGTTACTGACAACCATGTGTGCGAAACCAAATATGGTTTCTATCGTGTATGCTCCCGATGTCTTTCCCTGTAAACAAAACCATCTACCATGACATTGCTTTGTTTTGTATTGATGGATGACAAACGTCACAATAAATACGACCGATAAATATATCACAATGAGTCCATTTTTCTGCGAGCGGCGTAGAAATATGACTCGATGACAGATGCATATCTAGTTGTAGGCGGGGGTGGGGGCGTAGGCCCGGGCGGGCTTGTAGGCCGGGGTGGGCTTGTAAGCCGGAGCAGATTTGTAGGCCGGGGTCGGCTTGTAGCTAGGCTTGTACTCATCGTACTTGGCCTCACCCACGTAGTTGACGTCGGCAATCACGCCAGAGTAGGCGTCGTCCACACGGTAGGTGACCGTCTGGGTACGGCCGTCGGGCAGCACAACAGAGTAAGATCCCTGGGTGGCGTAGCCGTCACGCGCCTCCTGGGCGTTGAACTGAGGCTCGTAGTCTCCGTATCCGTGGACGTCATAGTTGAAGTCGTACTTGGCCGGCTCGTCATAGCTCTGCTGGTGAACCTGGACCTTGTAGGCCGGCTGGGGGTAGGCAGGCCTGTAGGTGGGCTTGTAGGCTGGGGCCGGAGTGGTGTATGACGCGCTGTCGGCGGCGACAACGGCTAGCAGAGCGGCAATGACGAAGAACTGAAAAGTTAAAAGAATTTGTCAAGTTGATGATCGAAGTGTTAAACGTAGCTTTCCAGGCACAGTTGGCGGAAAAGTTTCTCAATAGTTATTGCAATACTTGGTCCAAGAAATTCTTATTTTAAACTAATATGTATGATCTCTTTCAAAACTATTTATTGTCGTACTTCAAAGGAAAACTGTAGAACGTTCTTTTAGTCCGTGCATGTATGTACCTATGGAAATATTGCGATTGTAGCTTAGATAAAATTGTGTTTTCACCTGGTCTTAACGCAGGTTGAGTTAACTGGCATATTATCTCGAGTATCGCCTTGCACTGGCAAATATGAATTTCACCACTCTGCTGTGCCTTACCATCATATTTGAGTTGTTGGTTGTGTGGTGGCGTGTGATCGTCTGATGCCAGGTGCCGGCTGGAGTGGTGTTTTATACTGTCCAGCTCTGGTGACCGCCAGTGATGGTGACCCTGCCAGGGGCGTCAGCGTCAGCAGGGGAGGGGCGGGGCCCACCGGCCGGCCGACCAAAGGAAGCATGAGGGTGACATGATGAGATGTGGAGTGTAACTGGGTGGAACACATTACTGTTGTTTCTGTTGAAAATAATTTATATTATTGGAGTGGGCATCAGCTTGGTTGCATACAGTTGGTTCAACTCATATCGCACGGGCTTGGCCAGCCAATTTACACACACGGACATGGCTTATCTTCGTCATCATAGGCAAATCTAGGGTGGAGGGCAAGAGGCCATGCCCCTAAAAGTCCTGAAACCATGACCCCCCCCCCCAAAAAAAAAAAAAACTTTTTTTGAATAACTTGAAAACTATGATAGATATCGGCGTGTCACTTTGAGTACCTGATGCTGCATGCATTTTACGTCTTCTCTTAAAATTGCATTGCAATTGGTGTGGTAGTTTGGAAGGTAATGACGTTTTAGTAACGTCATGTCATGCCATTTTTTGGTGGGCAAATTATCAATTTTTGCAAAATCGTAGTCAATCGAGTTTTAAAAGCAAATTGCAAATATAAAACGTCAAAAGAAAGGAGATGAAATTTCCCTCAAAATATTCATCTCGAATCTGCGAAATGTGGGGCTTTTGGCCCCACATAATACAAAAAACTGATTTTTCCAGGAAAAAATCCTCAAAATAAAAGTTTTCGAAGATAATAAATCAACCGGAACATATAGTAAAAAGGGTGAACGATTCCCGCACCAAATTTCTAAGCAATATCTTTATTTTTGACTGACTTATGGCTCCTTAAGTATGAGTAACTCATGACGTCATTGTTTAAATTGCTTTTGATAACTTGTCTGACCAGATACAGACAAATAATTGCCACCACTGTATTTCGGAGATCAAACTGATCTAAAAACATGCATTTGTTATTTAGATTACACAATTACAAATTTTGACCTTATGCGACCTGATCTTGACCAGAACTTCACCTAAGGGCCATTATATGGGGTCAGGGTGAAAATGGCTCCTGCTATCGAATTATACGCGTAGAATAACCCATACAACATGTGTCGCATGACTTTCGTAAAAATCTTCCTAATACTGACCTTTTGTGACATGACCTTTAATTACAATATCAATTTCTTTTCTAGTTTTTTCTTTTCTAGAGTTTTTCTTTTCTAGACTTTTTCTTTGCTATACCCTTTTTTCCTATGACTTTTTCACGACTTTGGGTAACTATACGATGACGATATTTGTGTGTCCGTGTTCCTGAATTTCCATTATGGTGTGATTTTTACATTTAATAGAGGATATGTCATTTTTAGTTTCTAAGGCCAACCATTATTCTGTTTTGTTTTATATAATTCACTAAAACTAGAAACAGACCAAAACGCGTTTTGCGAAGCTTTGATATATATATATATATATATATTTTTTTTTTTGCTATAAAAGCTTGTTTTTTGGTAGAGTTGAATGATTGGTGTATTGATGTTCACAACGATTTAATATAATATTTTCTGCGTTTGAAAATAGCATTACGAAATGAATATCATTTCTAGAATATTGCTGTCTGGTCCAAATTATAAGTTGGAATTAGGGGAGAAATTGTCGAGAAGTAGAATCAAATTGAATTTGAAAAGGGAATTGAAGATGCTGTAAGACCAGAAATAGTGCAAAGGCATGGCAATGCAAGGACATGAAACTAAACAATATAAACTAAAATAAACCAATACATTTGCTGCGTATTTACTACTAAAACAAGAACATCATGCTAAAATCTACATCCTGAACGTGGGCTTTTGGGCTCCGGTTAGTCATTATTACTACACAGCCTTTTGTTCTGAGCTACTGATTTACATAATTTTGTCAAACTATTGTTTGGCATCATACTATGAACTTATCTGCCCTTCATCGGGCATGGAGCATTTAAAGCCAGTTGCGGGTGTGATCGCAGAAGAGTAGGTAAGCAGATGGCAAGAGATGAATAAGAGTGCCCTGTTTCGTTCCTTATAGTGTCTGGCTAGCATAAATCAGCACGAACTTGAAGGCAATATAAATGGTTCAGTATTAAGTTTCCGATTTTCAGCGATGAACTTTAACAAAGTGGTCGAAATAATGGAAAAGCAGCATAGAAATTGCTCTCGGTCCTCTCTTTCCCTAAAAACAGAAACCTATCTGGCAAAATGTATCGGCATTACTTTCATCAGCATTTACGACTGCCGAAAGCACATTATTTGTCTTCGTTTGCTGTGGTTTCTGTGACATTTTTCGTTCTGTTTCAGCCCTAATAACATTTTGTTTTTATCTATTGTGCGCACTGGTTATTGCTTCGCTTTTCCATCCTTCCTCACGCCAAACAGTCTTCACGCCGTTTATGCCCAATAAACGAACAGTACTTCATTGATTATCTCTTTTCCTAATCTAAACGGTGTTGCCTAGCTTAGTTTGAAAGCTTTTGGGGATCTGGTCAGGGTTTGTTACTGACAACCATGTGTGCGAAACCAAATATGGTTTCTATCGTGTATGCTCCCGATGTCTTTCCCTGTAAACAAAACCATCTACCATGACATTGCTTTGTTTTGTATTGATGGATGACAAACGTCACAATAAATACGACCGATAAATATATCACAATGAGTCCATTTTTCTGCGAGCGGCGTAGAAATATGACTCGATGACAGATGCATATCTAGTTGTAGGCGGGGGTGGGGGCGTAGGCCCGGGCGGGCTTGTAGGCCGGGGTGGGCTTGTAAGCCGGAGCAGATTTGTAGGCCGGGGTCGGCTTGTAGCTGGGCTTGTACTCATCGTACTTGGCCTCACCCACGTAGGTGACGTCGGCAATCACGCCAGAGTAGGCGTCGTCCACACGGTAGGTGACCGTCTGGGTACGGCCGTCGGGCAGCACAACGGAGTAAGATCCCTGGGTGGCGTAGCCGTCACGCGCCTCCTGGGCGTTGAACTGAGGCTCGTTGTCTCCGTATCCGTGGACGTCGTAGTTGAAGTCGTACTTGGCCGGCTCGTCATAGCTCTGCTGGTGAGCCTGGGCCTTGTAGGCCGGCTGGGGGTAGGCAGCCCTGTAGGTGGGCTTGTAGGCTGGGGCCGGAGTGGTGTATGACGCGCTGTCGGCGGCGACAACGGCTAGCAGAGCGGCAATGACGAAGAACTGAAAAGTTAAAAGAATTTGTCAAGTTGATGATATAAGTGTTAAACGTAGCTTTCCAGGCACAGTTGGCGGAAAAGTTGCTCAATAGTTATTGCAATACTTGGTCCAAGCAATTCTTATTTTAAACTAATATGTATGATCTCTTTCAAAACTATTTATTGTCGTACTTCAAAGGAAAACTGTAGAACGTTCTTAAAGTCCGTGCACGTGCATGTGTGTATTGACCTATGGAAATATTGCGATTGTAGCTTATATAAAATTGTGTTTTCACCTGGTCTTAACGCAGGTTGAGTTAACTGGCATATTATCTCGAGTATCGCCTAGCACTGGCAAATATGAATTTCACCACTCTGCTGTGCCTTACCATCATATTTGAGTTGTTGGTTGTGTGGTGGCGTGTGATCGTCTGATGCCAGGTGCCGGCTGGAGTGGTGTTTTATACTGTCCAGCTCTGGTGACCGCTAGTGATGGTGACCCTGCCATGGGCGTCAGCGTCAGCAGGGGAGGGCCGGGGCCCACCGGCCGGCCGAACAAAGGAAGCATGAGGGTGACATGATGAGATGTGGAGTGTAACTAGGTGGAACACATTACTGTTGTTTCTGTTGAAAATACTTTATATTATTGGAGTGGGCATCAGCTTGGTTGCATACAGTTCGTTCAACTCATATCGCACGGGCTTGGCCAGCCAATTTACGCACACGGACATGGCTTATCTTCGTCATCATAGGCAAATCCAGGGGAGAGGGCAAGAGGCTATGCCCCTAAAAGTCCTGAAACCATGACCCCCCCCCCAAAAAAAAAGAGACGTATTTTTGAATCACTTGAAAACTATCATAGATATCGGCGTGTCACTTTGAAAACCTGATGCTGCATGCATTTTACGTCTTCTCTTAAAATTGCATTGCAATTGGTGTGGTAGTTTGGAAGGTAATGACGTTTTAGTAACGTCATGTCATGCCATTTTTTGGTGGACAAATTATCAATTTTTGCAAAATCGTAGTCAATCGAGTTTTAAAAGCAAATTGCAAATATAAAACGTCAAAAGAAAGGAGATGAAATTTCCCTCAAAATATTCATCTCGAATCTGCGAAATGTGGGGCTTTTGGCCCCACATAATACAAAAAACTGATTTTTCCAGGAAAAAATCCTCAAAATAAAAGTTTTCGAAGATAATAAATCAACCGGAACATATAGTAAAAAGGGTGAACGATTCCCGCACCAAATTTCAAAGCAATATCTTTATTTTTGACTGAGTTATGGCTCCCTAAGTATGAGTAACTCATGACGTCATTGTTTAAATTGCTTTTGATAACTTGTCTGACCAGATACAGACAAATAATTGCCACCACTGTATTTCGGAGATCAAACTGATCTAAAAACATGCATTTGTTATTTAGATTACACAATTGCAAATATTGACCTTATGCGACCTGACCGTGACCAGAATTTCACCTAAGGGCCTTTCCATGGGGTCACGGTGCAAAAATGGCTGCTGCTATCGAATTATACGCGTAGAATAACCCATACAACATGTGTCGCATGACTTTCGTAAACATCTTCCTAATACTGACCTTTTGTGACATGACCTTTAATTACAATATCAATTTCTTTTCTAGTTTTTTCTTTTCTAGAGTTTTTCTTTTCTAGACTTTTTCTTTGCTATACCTTTTTTTCCTATGACTTTTTCACGACTTTGGGTAACTACGATGACGATATTTGTGTGTCCGTGTTCCTGAATTTCCATTATGGTGTGATTTTTACATTTAATAGAGGATATGTCATTTTTAGTTTCTAAGGCCAACCATTATTCTGGTTTGTTTTATATAATTCACTAAGACTAGAAACAGACCAAAACGCGTTTTGCGAAGCTTTGATATATATATATATATATTTTTTTGCTATAAAAGCTTGTTTTTTGGTAGAGTTGAATGATTGGTGTATTGATGTTCACAACGATTTAATATAATATTTTCTGCGTTTGAAAATAGCATTACGAAATGAATATCATTTCTAGAATATTGCTGTCTGGTCCAAATTATAAGTTGGAATTAGGGGAGAAATTGTCGAGAAGTAGAATCAAATCGAATTTGAAAAGGGAATTGAAGATGCTGTAAGACCAGAAATAGTGCAAAGGCATGGCAATGAAAGGACATGAAACCACAAAATATAAACTAAAATAAACCAATACATTTGCTGCGTATTTACTACTAAAACAAGAACATCATGCTAAAATCTACATCCTGAACGTGGGCTTTTGGGCTCCGGTTAGTCATTATTACTACACAGCCTTTTGTTCTGAGCTACTGATTTACATAATTTTGTCAAACTATTGTTTGGCATCATTCTCTGAACTTATCTGCCCTTCATCGGGCATGGAGCCTTTAAAGCCAGTTGCGGGCGTGATCGCAGAAGAGTAGGTAAGCAGATGGCAAGAGATGAATAAGAGTGCCCTGTTTCGTTCCTTATAGTGTCTGGCTAGCATAAATCAGCACGAACTTGAAGGCAATATAAATGGTTCAGTATTAAGTTTCCGATTTTCAGCGATGAACTTTAACAAAGTGGTCGAAATAATGGAAAAGCAGCATAGAAATTGCTCTCGGTCCTCTCTTTCCCTAAAAACAGAAACCTATCTGGCAAAATGTATCGGCATTACTTTCATCAGCATTTACGACTGCCGAAAGCACATTATTTGTCTTCGTTTGCTGTGGTTTCTGTGACATTTTTCGTTCTGTTTCAGCCCTAATAACATTTTGTTTTTATCTATTGTGCGCACTGGTTATTGCTTCGCTTTTCCATCCTTCCTCACGCCAAACAGTCTTCACGCCGTTTATGTCCAATAAACGAACAGTACTTCATTGATTATCTCTTTTCCTAATCTAAACGGTGTTGCCTAGCTTAGTTTGAAAGCTTTTGGGGATCTGGTCAGGGTTTGTTACTGACAACCATGTGTGCGAAACCAAATATGGTTTCTATCGTGTATGCTCCCGATGTCTTTTCCTGTAAACAAAACCATCTATCATGACATTGCTTTGTTTTGTATTGATGGATGACAAACGTCACAATAAATACGACCGATAAATATATCACAATGAGTCCATTTTTCTGCGAGCGGCGTAGAAATATGACTCGATGACAGATGCATATCTAGTTGTAGGCGGGGGTGGGGGCGTAGGCCCGGGCGGGCTTGTAGGCCGGGGTGGGCTTGTAAGCCGGAGCAGATTTGTAGGCCGGGGTCGGCTTGTAGCTAGGCTTGTACTCATCGTACTTGGCCTCACCCACGTAGGTGACGTCGGCAATCACGCCAGAGTAGGCGTCGTCCACACGGTAGGTGACCGTCTGGGTACGGCCGTCGGGCAGCACAACAGAGTAAGATCCCTGGGTGGCGTAGCCGTCACGCGCCTCCTGGGCGTTGAACTGAGGCTCGTAGTCTCCGTATCCGTGGACGTCGTAGTTGAAGTCGTACTTGGCCGGCTCGTCATAGCTCTGCTGGTGAGCCTGGGCCTTGTAGGCCGGCTGGGGGTAGGCAGGCCTGTAGGTGGGCTTGTGGGCTGGGGCCGGAGTGGTGTATGACGCGCTGTCGGCGGCGACAACGGCTAGCAGAGCGGCAATGACGAAGAACTGAAAAGTTAAAAGAATTTGTCAAGTTGATGATCGAAGTGTTAAACGTAGCTTTCCAGGCACAGTTGGCGGAAAAGTTGCTCAATAGTTATTGCAGTACTTGGTCCAAGAAATTCTAATTTTAAACTAATATGTATGATCTCTTTCAAAACTATTTATTGTCGTACTTCAAAGGAAAACTGTAGAACGTTCTTTAAGTCCGTGCAAGTATGTACCTATGGAAATATTGCGATTGTAGCTTAGATAAAAAAAATTTCACCTGGTCTTAACGCAGGTTGAGTTAACTGGCATATTATCTGGAGTATCGCCTTGCACTGGCAAATATGAATTGCACCACTCAGCTGTGCCTTACCTTCATATTTGAGTTGTTGGTTGTGTGGTGGCGTGTGATCGTCTGATGCCAGGTGCCTTTTTTTGTTTGGGTAGGATAAGGCCGCTTCGGTCTACTTGGACCATTGCGCAGCCATGGGATGAAGGAGAAGGGGTAAAGTGGGTCAAAATGGACGCCGACCGGGCAACCGCCCATGGACATGCCCTTCCCTCGCAGCGCGAAGCTGCGAGGAGAGCCCACGCAATGCAGACGGCCACCACTCCCGGGGGGCAGCTCGAGGCCACCACATACCCGGTGGCCAGCGACCACCAGACCCGGAATAACGTAGGCGTGACAAAGGATGGAGGACCGGCAATCGGGAGGATCAAAAGTGATCTGATCAAAAGGCATTCTTATTTTAAACTAATATATATGATCTCTTTCAAAACTATTTATTGTCGTACTTCAAAGGAAAACTGTAGAACGTTCTTTAAGTCCGTGCAAGTATGTACCTATGGAAATATTGCGATTGTAGCTTAGATAAAATTGTTTTTTCACCTGGTCTTAACGCAGGTTGAGTTAACTGGCATATTATCTGGAGTATCGCCTTGCACTGGCAAATATGAATTTCACCACTCTGCTGTGCCTTACCTTCATATTTGAGTTGTTGGTTGTGTGGTGGCGTGTGATCGTCTGATGCCAGGTGCCGGCTGGAGCGGTGTTTTATACTGTCCAGCTCTGGTGACCGCCAGTGATGGTGACCCTGCCAGGGGCGTCAGCGTCAGCAGGGGAGGGGCGGGGCCCATCGGCCGGCCGACCAAAGGAAGCATGAGGGTGACATGATGAGATGTGGAGTGTAACTGGGTGGAACACATTACTGTTGTTTCTGTTGAAAATACTTTATATTATTGGAGTGGGCATCAGCTTGGTTGCACACAGGTGGTTCAACTCATATCGCACGGGCTTGGCCAGACAATTTACACACACGGACATGGCTAATCTTCGTCATCATAGGCAAATGCAGGGGGGAGGGAAAGAGGCCATGCCCCTAAAAGTCCTGAAACCATGACCCCTCCCCCCCCCCAAAAAAAAAATGTATTTTTGAATAACTTGAAAACTATGATAGATATCGGCGTGTCACTTTGAGCACCTGATGCTGCATGCATTTTACGTCTTCTCTTAAAATTGCATTGCAATTGGTGTGGTAGTTTGGAAGGTAATGACGTTTTAGTAACGTCATATCATGCCATTTTTGGTGGACAAATTATCAATTTTTGCAAAATCGTAGTCAATCGAGTTTTAAAAGCAAATTGCAAATATAAAACGTCAAAAGAAAGGAAATGAAATTTCCCTCAAAATATTCATCTCGAATCTGCGAAATGTGGGGCTTTTGGCCCCACATAATACAAAAAACTGATTTTTCCGGAAAAAAAATCCTCAAAATAAAAGTTTTCGAAGATAATAAATCAACCGGAACATATAGTAAAAAGGGTGAACGATTCCCGCACCAAATTTCAAAGCAATATCTTTATTTTTGACTGACTTATGGCTTCCTAAGTATGAGTAACTCATGACGTCATTGTTTAAATTGCTTTTGATAACTTGTCTGACCAGATACAGACAA
Organism: Chirona hameri; assembly: GCA_036785665.1. Classification (NCBI taxonomy): domain Eukaryota; kingdom Metazoa; phylum Arthropoda; class Thecostraca; order Balanomorpha; family Balanidae; genus Chirona; species Chirona hameri. The sequence continues at coordinate 14,021 of JAXIVJ010016145.1, forward strand.
ATAATTGCCACCACTGTATTTCGGAGATCAAACTGATCTAAAAACATGCATTTGTTATTTAGATTACACAATTGCAAATATTGACCTTATGCGACCTGACCGTGACCAGAACTTCACCTAAGGGCCATTCTATGGGGTCACGGTGCAAGAATGGCTGCTGCTATCGAATTATACGCGTAGAATAACCCATACAACATGTGTCGCATGACTTTCGTAAACATCTTCTGACCTTTTGTGACATGACCTTTAATTACAATATCAATTTCTTTTCTAGTTTTTTCTTTTCTAGAGTTTTTCTTTTCTAGAGTTTTTCTTTTCTAGAGTTTTTCTTTTCTAGACTTTTTCTTTGCTATACCTTTTTTTTCCTATGACTTTTTCACAACTTTGGGTAACTACGATGACGATATTTGTGTGTCCGTGTTCCTGAATTTCCATTATGGTGTGATTTTTACATTTAATAGAGGATATGTCATTTTTAGTTTATAAGGCCAACCATTATTCTGTTTTGTTTTATATAATTCACTAAGACTAGAAACAGACGAAAACGCGTTTTGCGAAGCTTTGATATATATATATATATATTTTTTTTTTTTCCTATAAAAGCTTGTTTTTTGGTAGAGTTGAATGATTGGTGTATTGATGTTCACAACGATTTAATATCATATTTTCTGCGTTTGAAAATAGCATTACGAACTGAACATCATTTCTAGAATATTGCTGTCTGGTCCAAATTATAAGTTGGAATTAGGGGAGAAATTGTCGAGAAGTAGGATCAAATCGAATTTGAAAAGGGAATTGAAGATGCTGTAAGACCAGAAATAGTGCAAAAGCATGGAAATGAAAGGACATGAAACTAAACAATATAAACTAAAATAAACCAATACATTTGCTGCGTATTTACTACTAAAACAAGAACATCATGCTAAAATCTACATCCTGAACGTGGGCTTTTGGGCTCCGGTTAGTCATTATTACTACAC
>JAXIVJ010016145.1:20000-29716 GCA_036785665.1 Chirona hameri
CTCACTAAGAATTTTGGTTTCTGCGAGATATTCTCCAGAGTCTGTCGTTCAAGTCTGTCTAAAAAGAGTATGGCTATTGGAGGCGCACAAGGATTGCCCATGGCGATCCCAAGTTTCTGGCGATAGTACTGCTCATTGAAACTAAACACATTTTCATTAAGACACTGATCCAGGAGAATTCTCACATCCTCTGGTGTTAGTCCGAATGTGTCCACTTCCTGGAGATGCGTTCTCAGTTTTTCGATCACTGCTTCTATCGCCTCCGCTACTGGAATACTACCATACAGATTTACAACGTCTATGCTGAAAAAGATAGCTCCTTCGGGGATACCATGCCTTTCTGTATGAGAGTGGATTCTGTTTAAAAAATCCTGAGTGTTCCACAAGTGGGTTGGTACGAATTTCAAAAGCTGTTTTAAAATGCGCTCCAGGAGACACGACGCCTTTTTAGTTGGTCCATCACATCCAGAGATCACTGGCCTGAGGGGAACTGATGGTTTATGATCCTTAGGCAGACCGTAGAAAACCGGTGTTCGGCTATGGTTTGGAGTTAGCTCCCTAATGGTCCTTTCTGGCAACTTATCTTTAGACACCGACTTAAAGATACGTTTAGTTTTAGCTTCGACCTTAGGAACGGGATTCTTATCCAGTTTGTTATAGTTCCTGCCATCTCCTAAAATGTCCTGAGCTTTGTCTAAATACGTACTTTTATCCATGATAACAAACCCCTTACATTTGTCACTTTGTTTTATAACTACGTCATCGTTTTTCTGTAGCGCCTTGATAAATTGACGTTCATCGTCCGATACATTGTTATTAACAACATTGTGATTTTTATACGTTTTGACAATCTCTTCCTTCAGCTTTTTTAAACTCAACTCAACGTCAACATTACTGGGAGGTGGAAATCTTTTATCAGTATCGGCAAACCTAAACGACAAACCCGACTGTGTAGAAGCCCGCTGAGCTGTAGTCGTCGCCTCCGACGCCCCTCCGGTGTCGATGCCCGCTACTCCGGTCGCAGCCGCCGAGGTCGTCGGCCCACGGTCCTCCGACGCTCCGTTGCGGGGTGTCTCCGTCCCCGCCGACGCTCCATCGTCCCCGGCAGCTCCAGGCGCCGGCGCTGCCAGAGCTGAACAAATACGCCGAGCTGACCGGTTCAGTAGTGAACATCGGCGTTCAGCAAACTGGTCGAGCGAGTTTTTTGTCATGTTTTTTAGTTTATTAATTATATCAAATATGTTCCTCGCACAAGCACTAAACTCTATAAAGTACTTTAACGCAGGTTGAGTTAACTGGCATATTATCTGGAGTATCGCCTTGCACTGGCAAATATGAATTTCACCACTCTGCTGTGCCTTACCTTCATATTTGAGTTGTTGGTTGTGTGGTGGCGTGTGATCGTCTGATGCCAGGTGCCGGCTGGAGTGGTGTTTTATACTGTCCAGCTCTGGTGACCGCCAGTGATGGTGACCCTGCCAGGGGCGTCAGCGTCAGCAGGGGAGGGGCGGGGCCCACCGGCCGGCCGACCAAAGGAAGCATGAGGGTGACATGATGAGATGTGGAGTGTAACTGGGTGGAACACATTACTGTTGTTTCTGTTGAAAATAATCTATATTATTGGAGTGGGCATCAGCTTGGTTGCATACAGTTGGTTCAACTCATATCGCACGGGCTTGGCCAGCCAATTTACACACCTGGACATGGCTTATCTTCGTCATCATAGGCAAATCCAGGGGGAGGGCAAGAGGCCATGCCCCTAAAAGTCCTGAAACCATGACCCCCCCCCCAAAAAAAACTTTTTTTGAATAACTTGAAACTATGATAGATATCGGCGTGTCACTTTGAGTACCTGATGCTGCATGCATTTTACGTCTTCTCTTAAAATTGCATTGCAATTGGTGTGGTAGTTTGGAAGGTAATGACGTTTTAGTAACGTCATGTCATGCCATTTTTTGGTGGACAAATTATCATTTTTTGCAAAATCGTAGTCAATCGAGTTTTAAAAGCAAATTGCAAATATAAAACGTCAAAAGAAAGGAGATGAAATTTCCCTCAAAATATTCATCTCGAATCTGCGAAATGTGGGGCTTTTGGCCCCACATAATACAAAAAACTGATTTTTCCAGGAAAAAATCCACAAAATAAAAGTTTTCGAAGATAATAAATCAACCGGAACATATAGTAAAAAGGGTGAACGATTCCCGCACCAAATTTCAAAGCAATATCTTTATTTTTGACTGACTTATGGCTCCCTAAGTATGAGTAACTCATGACGTCATTGTTTAAATTGCTTTTGATAACTTGTCTGACCAGATACAGACAAATAATTGCCACCACTGTATTTCGGAGATCAAACTGATCTAAAAACATGCATTTGTTATTTAGATTACACAATTGCAAATATTGACCTTATGCGACCTGACCGTGACCAGAACTTCACCTAAGGGCCATTCTATGGGGTCACAGTGCAAGAATGGCTGCTGCTATCGAATTATACGCGTAGAATAACCCATACAACATGTGTCGCATGACTTTCGTAAACATCTTCCTAATACTGACCTTTTGTGACATGACCTTTAATTACAATATCAATTTCTTTTCTAGTTTTTTCTTTTCTAGAGTTTTTCTTTTCTAGAGTTTTTCTTTTCTAGAGTTTTTCTTTTCTAGACTTTTTCTTTGCTATACCTTTTCTTTCCTATGACTTTTTCACGACTTTGGGTAACTACGATGACGATATTTGTGTGTCCGTGTTCCTGAATTTCCATTATGGTGTGATTTTTACATTTAATAGAGGATATGTGATTTTTCGTTTCTAAGGCCAACCATTATTCTGTTTTGTTTTATATAATTCACTAAGACTAGAAACAGACCAAAACGCGTTTTGCGAAGCTTTGATATATATATATATATTTTTTTTTTGCTATAAAAGCTTGTTTTTTTGGTAGAGTTGAATGATTGGTGTATTGATGTTCACAACGATTTAATATAATATGTTCTGCGTTTGAAAATAGCATTACGAAATGAATATCATTTCTAGAATATTGCTGTCTGGTCCAAATTATAAGTTGGAATTAGGGGAGAAATTGTCGAGAAGTAGAATCAAATCGAATTTGAAAAGGGAATTGAAGATGCTGTAAGACCAGAAATAGTGCAAAGGCATGGAAATGAAAGGACATGAAACTAAACAATATAAACTAAAATAAACCAATACATTTGCTGCGTATTTACTACTAAAACAAGAACATCATGCTACAATCTACATCCTGAACGTGGGCTTTTGGGCTCCGGTTGGTCATTATTTCTACACAGCCTTTTGTTCTGAGCTACTGATTTACATAATTTTGTCAAACTATTGTTTGGCATCATTCTCTGAACTTATCTGCCCTTCATCGGGCATGGAGCATTTAAAGCCAGTTGCGGGCGTGATCGCAGAAGAGTAGGTAAGCAGATGGCAAGAGATGAATAAGAGTGCCCTGTTTCGTTCCTTATAGTGTCTGGCTAGCAAAAATCAGCACGAACTTGAAGGCAATATAAATGGTTCAGTATTAGGTTTCCGATTGTCAGCAATGAACTTTAACAAAGTGGTCGAAATAATGGAAAAGCAGCATAGAAATTGCTCTCGGTCCTCTCTTTCCCTAAAAACAGAAACCTATCTGGCAAAATGTATCGGCATTACTTGCATCAGCATTTACGACTGCCGAAAGCACATTATTTGTCTTCGTTTGCTGTGGTTTCTGTGACATTTTTCGTTCTGTTTCAGCCCTAATAACATTTTGTTTTTATCTATTGTGCGCACTGATTATTGCTATTGATACTTGTTTTTATCTATTGTGCGCACTGATTGTAGCTTCGCTTTTCCATCCTTACTCACGCCAAACAGTCTTCACGCCGTTTATGTCCAAGAAACGAACAGTACTTCATTGATTATCTCTTTTCCTAATCTAAACGGTGTTGCCTAGCGTAGTTTGAAAGCTTTTGAGGATCTGGTCAGGGTTTGTTACTGACAACCATGTGTGCAAAACCAAATATGGTTTCTATCGTGTATGCTCCCGATGTCTTTCCCTGTAAACAAAACCATTTACCATGACATTGCTTTGTTTTGTATTGATGGATGACAAACGTCACAATAAATACGACCGATAAATATATCACAATGAGTCCATTTTTCTGCGAGCGGCGTAGAAATATGACTCGATGACAGATGCATATCTAGTTGTAGGCGGGGGTGGGGGCGTAGGCCCGGGCGGGCTTGTAGGCCGGGGTGGGCTTGTAAGCCGGAGCAGATTTGTAGGCCGGGGTCGGCTTGTAGCTAGGCTTGTACTCATCGTACTTGGCCTCACCCACGTAGGTGACGTCGGCAATCACGCCAGAGTAGGCGTCGTCCACACGGTAGGTGACCGTCTGGGTACGGCCGTCGGGCAGCACAACAGAGTAAGATCCCTGGGTGGCGTAGCCGTCACGCGCCTCCTGGGCGTTGAACTGAGGCTCGTAGTTTCCGTATCCGTGGACGTCATAGTTGAAGTCGTACTTGGCCGGCTCGTCATAGCTCTGCTGGTGAGCCTGGGCCTTGTAGGCCGGCTGGGGGTAGGCAGGCCTGTAGGTGGGCTTGTAGGCTGGGGCCGGAGTGGTGTATGACGCGCTGTCGGCGGCGACAACGGCTAGCAGAGCGGCAATGACGAAGAACTGAAAAGTTAAAAGAATTTGTCAAGTTGATGATCGAAGTGTTAAACGTAGCTTTCCAGGCACAGTTGGCGGAAAAGTTGCTCAATAGTTATTGCAGTATTTGGTCCAAGAAATTCTTATTTTAAACTAATATGTATGATCTCTTTCAAAACTATTTATTGTCGTACTTCAAAGGAAAACTGTAGAACGTTCTTTAAGTCCGTGCATGTATGTACCTATGGAAATATTGCGATTGTAGCTTAGATAAAATTGTTTTTTCACCTGGTCTTAACGCAGGTTGAGTTAACTGGCATATTATCTCGAGTATCGCCTTGCACTGGCAAATATGAATTTCAACACTCTGCTGTGCCTTACCTTCATATTTGAGTTGTTGGTTGTGTGGTGGCGTGTGATCGTCTGATGCCAGGTGCCTTTTTTTTGGTTTGTGTAGGATAAGGCCGCTTCGGTCTACTTGGACCATTGCGCAGCCATGGGATGAAGGAGAAGGGGTAAAGTGGGTCAAAATGGACGCCGACCGGGCAACTGCCCATGGACATGCCCTTCCCTCGCAGCGCGAAGCTGCGAGGAGAGCCCACGCCATGCAGACGGCCACCACTCCCGGGGGGCAGCTCGAGGCCACCACATACCCGGTGGCCAGCGACCACCAGACCCGGAATAACGTAGGCGTGACAAAGGATGGAGGACCGGCAATCGGGAGGATCAAAAGTGATCTGATCAAAAGGCATTCTTATTTTAAACTAATATATATGATCTCTTTCAAAACTATTTATTGTCGTACTTCAAAGTGCACTGGCAAATATGAATTTCACCACTCTGCTGTGCCTTACCTTCATATTTGAGTTGTTGGTTGTGTGGTGGCGTGTGATCGTCTGATGCCAGGTGCCGGCTGGAGTGGTGTTTTATACTGTCCAGCTCTGGTGACCGCCAGTGATGGTGACCCTGCCAGGGGCGTCAGCGTCAGCAGGGGAGGGGTGGGGCCCACCGGCCGGCCGACCAAAGGAAGCATGAGGGTGACATGATGAGATGTGGAGTGTAACTGGGTGGAACACATTACTGTTGTTTCTGTTGAAAATAATCTATATTATTGGAGTGGGCATCAGCTTGGTTGCAAATAGTTGGTTCAACTCATATCGCACGGGCTTGGCCAGCCAATTTACACACCTGGACATGGCTTATCTTCGTCATCATAGGCAAATCCAGGGGGGAGGGCAAGAGGCCATGCCGCTAAAAGTCCTGAAACCATGACCCCCCCCCCCCCCAAAAAAAAAACTTTTTTTGAATAACTTGAAAACTATGATAGATATCGGCGTGTCACTTTGAGTACCTGATGCTGCATGCATTTTACGTCTTCTCTTAAAATTGCATTGCAATTGGTGTGGTAGTTTGGAAGGTAATGACGTTTTAGTAACGTCATGTCATGCCATTTTTTGGTGGACAAATTATCAATTTTTGCAAAATCGTAGTCAATCGAGTTTTAAAAGCAAATTGCAAATATAAAACGTCAAAAGAAAGGAGATGAAATTTCCCTCAAAATATTCATCTCGAATCTGCGAAATGTGGCGCTTTTGGCCCCACATAATACAAAAAACTGATTTTTCCAAGAAAAAATCCTCAAAATAAAAGTTTTCGAAGATAATAAATCAACCGGAACATATAGTAAAAAGGGTGAACGATTCCCGCACCAAATTTGAAAGCAATATCTTTATTTTTGACTGACTTATGGCTCCCTAAGTATGAGTAACTCATGACGTCATTGTTTAAATTGCTTTTGATAACTTGTCTGACCAGATACAGACAAATAATTGCCACCACTGTATTTCGGAGATCAAACTGATCTAAAAACATGCATTTGTTATTTAGATTACACAATTGCAAATATTGACCTTATGCGACCTGACCGTGACCAGAACTTCACCTAAGGGCCATTCTATGGGGTCACGGTGCAAAAATGGCTGCTGCTATCGAATTATACGCGTAGAATAACCCATACAACATGTGTCGCATGACTTTCGTAAACATCTTCCTAATACTGACCTTTTGTGACATGACCTTTAATTACAATATCAATTTCTTTTCTAGTTTTTTCTTTTCTAGAGTTTTTCTTTTCTAGAGTTTTTCTTTTCTAGAGTTTTTCTTTTCTAGACTTTTTCTTTGCTATACCTTTTTTTCCTATGACTTTTTCACAACTTTGGGTAACTACGATGACGATATTTCTGTGTCCGTGTTCCTGAATTTCCATTATGGTGTGATTTTTACATTTAATAGAGGATATGTCATTTTTAGTTTATAAGGCCAACCATTATTCTGTTTTGTTTTATATAATTCACTAAGACTAGAAACAGACCAAAACGCGTTTTGCGAAGCTTTGATATATATATATATATTTTTTTTCTTTCTATAAAAGCTTGTTTTTTGGTAGAGTTGAATGATTGGTGTATTGATGTTCACAACGATTTAATATAATATTTTCTGCGTTTGAAAATAGCATTACGAACTGAACATCATTTCTAGAATATTGCTGTCTGGTCCAAATTATAAGTTGGAATTAGGGGAGAAATTGTCGAGAAGTAGAATCAAATCGAATTTGAAAAGGGAATTGAAGATGCTGTAAGACCAGAAATAGTGCAAAGGCATGGAAATGAAAGGACATGAAACTAAACAATATAAACTAAAATAAACCAATACATTTGCTGCGTATTTACTACTAAAACAAGAACATCATGCTAAAATCTACATCCTGAACGTGGGCTTTTGGGCTCCGGTTAGTCATTATTACTACACAGCCTTTTGTTCTGAGCTACTGATTTACATAATTTTGTCAAACTATTGTTTGGCATCATTCTCTGAACTTATCTGCCCTTCATCGGGCATGGAGCCTTTAAAGCCAGTTGCGGGCGTGATCGCAGAAGAGTAGGTAAGCAGATGGCAAGAGATGAACAAGAGTGCCCTGTTTCGTTCCTTATAGTGTCTGGCTAGCATAAATCAGCACGAACTTGAAGGCAATATAAATGGTTCAGTATTAAGTTTCCGATTTTCAGCGATGAACTTTAACAAAGTGGTCGAAATAATGGAAAAGCAGCATAGAAATTGCTCTCGGTCCTCTCTTTCCCTAAAAACAGAAACCTATCTGGCAAAATGTATCGGCATTACTTTCATCAGCATTTACGACTGCCGAAAGCACATTATTTGTCTTCGTTTGCTGTGGTTTCTGTGACATTTTTCGTTCTGTTTCAGCCCTAATAACATTTTGTTTTTATCTATTGTGCGCACTGGTTATTGCTTCGCTTTTCCATCCTTCCTCACGCCAAACAGTCTTCACGTCGTTTATGTCCAATAAACGAACAGTACTTCATTGATTATCTCTTTTCCTAATCTAAACGGTGTTGCCTAGCTTAGTTTTAAAGCTTTTGGGGATCTGGTCAGGGTTTGTTACTGACAACCATGTGTGCGAAACCAAATATGGTTTCTATCGTGTATGCTCCCGATGTCTTTCCCTGTAAACAAAACCATATACCATGACATTGCTTTGTTTCGTATTGATGGATGACAAACGTCACAATAAATACGACCGATAAATATATCACAATGAGTCAATTTTTCTGCGAGCGGCGTAGAAATATGACTCGATGACAGATGCATATCTAGTTGTAGGCGGGGGTGGGGGCGTAGGCCCGGGCGGGCTTGTAGGCCGGGGTGGGCTTGTAAGCCGGAGCAGATTTGTAGGCCGGGGTCGGCTTGTAGCTAGGCTTGTACTCATCGTATTTGGCCTCACCCACGTAGGTGACGTCGGCAATCACGCCAGAGTAGGCGTCGTCCACACGGTAGGTGACCGTCTGGGTACGGCCGTCGGGCAGCACAACAGAGTAAGATCCCTGGGTGGCGTAGCCGTCACGCGCCTCCTGGGCGTTGAACTGAGGCTCGTAGTCTCCGTATCCGTGGACGTCGTAGTTGAAGTCGTACTTGGCCGGCTCGTCATAGCTCTGCTGGTGAGCCTGGGCCTTGTAGGCCGGCTGGGAGTAGGCAGGCCTGTAGGTGGGCTTGTAGGCTGGGGCCGGAGTGGTGTATGACGCGCTGTCGGCGGCGACAACGGCTAGCAGAGCGGCAATGACGAAGAACTGAAAAGTTAAAAGAATTTGTCAAGTTGATGATCGAAGTGTTAAACGTAGCTTTCCAGGCACAGTTGGCGGAAAAGTTGCTCAATAGTTATTGCAATACTTGGTCCAAGCAATTCTTATTTTAAACACGAAGCCATGTATGATCTCTTTCAAAACTATTTATTGTCGTACTTCAAAGGAAAACTGTAGAACGTTCTTTTAGTCCGTGCATGTATGTACCTATGGAAATATTGCGATTGTAGCTTAGATAAAATTGTGTTTTCACCTGGTCTTAACGCAGGTTGAGTTAACTGGCATATTATCTCGAGTATCGCCTTGCACTGGCAAATATGAATTTCACCACTCTGCTGTGCCTTACCATCATATTTGAGTTGTTGGTTGTGTGGTGGCGTGTGATCGTCTGATGCCAGGTGCCTTTTTTTTGGTTTGGGTAGGATAAGGCCGCTTCGGTCTACTTGGACCATTGCGCAGCCATGGGATGAAGGAGAAGGGGTAAAGTGGGTCAAAATGGACGCCGACCGGGCAACCGCCCATGGACATGCCCTTCCCTCGCAGCGCGAAGCTGCGAGGAGAGCCCACGCCATGCAGACGGCCACCACTCCCGGGGGGCAGCTCGAGGCCACCACATACCCGGTGGCCAGCGACCACCAGACCCGGAATAACGTAGGCGTGACAAAGGATGGAGGACCGGCAATCGGGAGGATCAAAAGTGATCTGATCAAAAGGCATTCTTATTTTAAACTAATATGTATGATCTCTTTCAAAACTATTTATTGTCGTACTTCAAAAGAAAACTGTAGAACGTTCTTTAAGTCCGTGCAAGTATGTACCTATGGAAATATTGCGATTGTAGCTTAGATAAAATTGTGTTTTCACCTGGTCTTAACGCAGGTTGAGTTAACTGGCATATTATCT
>JAXIVJ010016146.1:0-5000 GCA_036785665.1 Chirona hameri
CCGCCTCCGGGCATACAACACCGCCTCCGGGCATACAACACCGCCTCCGGGCATACCACACCGCCTCCGGGCATACAACACCGCCTCCGGGCATACTACACCGCCTCCGGGCATACCACACCGCCTCCGGGCATACAACACCGCCTCCGGGCATACTACACCGCCTCCGGGCATACCACACCGCCTCCGGGCATACAACAACGCCTCCGGGCATACTGCACCGCCTCCGAGCATACCACACCGCCTCCGGGCATACAACACCGCCTCCGGGCATACTACACCGCCTCCGGGCATACCAGACCGCCTCAGGGCATACAACACCGCCTCCGGGCATACAACACCGCCTCCGGGCATACCACACCGCCTCCGGGCATACAACACCGCCTCCGGGCATACAACACCGCCTCCGGGCATACCACACCGCCTCCGGGCATACAACACCGCCTCCGGGCATACAACACCGCCTCCGGGCATACCACACCGTCTCACGTCATCATCAGCAACATCATCAGCAACATCATCAGCAACATCACCAGCAACATCATCAGCAACATCATCAGCAACATCATCAGCAACATCATCAGCAACATCATCAGCAACATCATCATCAACATCATCATCAACATCATCATCAACATCATCATCAACATCATCATCAACATCATCAGCAACATCATCAGCAACATCATCAGCAACATCATCAGCAACATCATCAACAACATCATCATCAGCAACATCATCATCAGCAACATCATCATCAGCAACATCATCATCATCATCATCATCATCATCATCATCATCATCATCATCATCATCATCATCATCATCATCATCATCATCATCATCATCATCATCATCATCATCATCATCATCATCATCATCATCATCATCATCATCATCATCATCATCATCATCATCATCATCATCATCATCATCATCATCATCATCATCATTATCATCATCATGCCCGGAGGCGGTGTTGTACCGCCTCCGGGCATACCACACCGCCTCCGGGCATACAACACCGCCTCCGGGCATACTACACCGCCTCCGGGCATACCACACCGCCTCCGGGCATACAACACCGCCTCTGGGCATACTACACCGCCTCCGGGCATACCACACCGCCTCGGGGCATACAACACCGCCTCCGGGCATACTGCACCGCCTCTGGGCATACCACACCGCCTCCGGGCATACAACACCGCCTCCGGGCATACTACACCGCCTCCGGGCATACCACACCGTCTCACATCATCATCAGCAACATCATCAGCAACATCATCAGCAACATCACCAGCAACATCATCAGCAACATCATCAGCAACATCATCAGCAACATCATCAGCAACATCATCAGCAACATCATCATCAACATCATCATCAACATCATCATCAACATCATCATCAACATCATCATCAACATCAACATCATCATGAACATCATCATCAACATCATCATCAACATCATCATCAACATCATCATCAACATCATCATCAACATCATCATCAACATCATCATCAACATCATCATCAACATCATCATCAACATCATCAGCAACATAATCAGCAACATCATCATCAACATCATGAGCAACATCATCAACAACATCATCATCAGCAACATCATCATCAGCAACATCATCATCAGCAACATCATCATCATCATCATCATCATCATCATCTTCATCATCATCATCATCATCATCATCATCATCATCATCATCATCATCATCATCATCATCATCATCATCATCATCATCATCATCATCATCATCATCATCATCATCATCATCATTATCATCATCATGCCTGGAGGCGGTGTTGTACCGCCTCCGGGCATACCACACCGCCTCCGGGCATACAACACCGCCTCCGGGCATACTACACCGCCTCCGGGCATACCACACCGCCTCCGGGCATACAACACCGCCTCCGGGCATACTACACCGCCTCCGGGCATACCACACCGCCTCCGGGCATACAACACCGCCTCCGGGCATACCACACCGCCTCCGGGCATACAACACCGCCTCCGGGCATACAACACCGCCTCCGGGCATACCACACCGCCTCCGGGCATACAACACCGCCTCCGGGCATACAACACCGGTTCCGGGCATACCACACCGTCTCACGTCATCATCAGCAACATCATCAGCAACATCATCAGCAATATCACCAGCAACATCATCAGCAACATCATCAGCAACATCATCAGCAACATCATCAGCAACATCATCAGCAACATCATCATCAACATCATCAACAACATCATCATCAACATCATCATCAACATCATCATCAACATCATCAGCAACATCATCAGCAACATCATCAGCAACAACATCAGCAACATCATCAACAACATCATCATCAGCAACATCATCATCAGCAACATCATCATCAGCAACATCATCATCATCATCATCATCATCATCATCATCATCATCATCATCATCATCATCATCATCATCATCATCATCATCATCATCATCATTATCATCATCATGCCCGGAGGCGGTGTTGTACCGCCTCCGGGCATACCACACCGCCTCCGGGCATACAACACCGCCTCCGGGCACACTACACCGCTTCCGGGCATACCACACCGCCTCCGGGCATACAACACCGCCTCCGGGCATACTACACCGCCTCCGGGCATACCACACCGCCTCCGGGCATACAACAACGCCTCCGGGCATACTGCACCGCCTCCGAGCATACCACACCGCCTCCGGGCATACAACACCGCCTCCGGGCATACTACACCGCCTCCGGGCATACCAGACCGCCTCAGGGCATACAACACCGCCTCCGGGCATACAACACCGCCTCCGGGCATACCACACCGCCTCCGGGCATACAACACCGCCTCCGGGCATACAACACCGCCTCCGGGCATACAACACCGCCTCCGGGCATACCACACCGCCTCCGGGCATACAACACCGCCTCCGGGCATACAACACCGCCTCCGGGCATACCACACCGTCTCACGTCATCATCAGCAACATCATCAGCAACATCATCAGCAACATCACCAGCAACATCATCAGCAACATCATCAGCAACATCATCAGCAACATCATCAGCAACATCATCAGCAACATCATCATCAACATCATCATCAACATCATCATCAACATCATCATCAACATCATCATCAACATCATCAGCAACATCATCAGCAACATCATCAGCAACATCATCAGCAACATCATCAACAACATCATCATCAGCAACATCATCATCAGCAACATCATCATCAGCAACATCATCATCATCATCATCATCATCATCATCATCATCATCATCATCATCATCATCATCATCATCATCATCATCATCATCATCATCATCATCATCATCATCATCATCATCATCATCATCATCATCATCATCATCATCATCATCATCATCATCATCATCATCATCATCATCATCATTATCATCATCATGCCCGGAGGCGGTGTTGTACCGCCTCCGGGCATACCACACCGCCTCCGGGCATACAACACCGCCTCCGGGCATACTACACCGCCTCCGGGCATACCACACCGCCTCCGGGCATACAACACCGCCTCTGGGCATACTACACCGCCTCCGGGCATACCACACCGCCTCGGGGCATACAACACCGCCTCCGGGCATACTGCACCGCCTCCGGGCATACCACACCGCCTCCGGGCATACAACACCGCCTCCGGGCATACTACACCGCCTCCGGGCATACCACACCGTCTCACATCATCATCAGCAACATCATCAGCAACATCATCAGCAACATCACCAGCAACATCATCAGCAACATCATCAGCAACATCATCAGCAACATCATCAGCAACATCATCAGCAACATCATCATCAACATCATCATCAACATCATCATCAACATCATCATCAACATCATCATCAACATCAACATCATCATGAACATCATCATCAACATCATCATCAACATCATCATCAACATCATCATCAACATCATCATCAACATCATCATCAACATCATCATCAACATCATCATCAACATCATCATCAACATCATCAGCAACATAATCAGCAACATCATCATCAACATCATGAGCAACATCATCAACAACATCATCATCAGCAACATCATCATCAGTAACATCATCATCAGCAACATCATCATCATCATCATCATCATCATCATCTTCATCATCATCATCATCATCATCATCATCATCATCATCATCATCATCATCATCATCATCATCATCATCATCATCATCATCATCATCATCATCATCATCATCATCATCATCATCATCATCATCATCATCATCATCATCATCATCATCATCATCATCATCATCATCATCATCATCATCATCATCATCATCATCATCATCATCATCATCATTATCATCATCATCATGCCCGGAGGCGGTGTTGTACCGCCTCCGGGGATACCACACCGCCTCCGGGCATACAACACCGCCTCCGGGCATACTACACCGCCTCCGGGCATACCACACCGCCTCCGGGCATACAACACCGCCTCCGGGCAAACTACACCGCCTCCGGGCATACCACACCGCCTCCGGGCATACAACACCGCCTCCGGGCATACTACACCGCCTCCGGGCATACCACACCGCCTCCGGGCATACAACACCGCCTCCGGGCATACTACACCGCCTCCGGGCATACCACACCGCCTCCGGGCATACAACACCGCCTCCGGGCATACAACACCGCCTCCGGGCATACCACACCGCCTCCGGGCATACAACACCGCCTCCGGGCATACTACACCGCCTCCGGGCATACCACACCGCCTCCGGGCATACAACACCGCCTCCGGGCATACTGCACCGCCTCCGGGCATACCACACCGCCTCCGGGCATACAACACCGCCTCCGGGCATACTACACCGCCTCCGGGCATACCAGACCGCCTCAGGGCATACAACACCGCCTCCGGGCATACAACACCGCCTCCGGGCATACCACACCGCCTCCGGGCATAC
>JAXIVJ010016146.1:10000-29714 GCA_036785665.1 Chirona hameri
CATCATCATCAACATCATCATTAACATCATCATCAACATCAACATCATCATCAACATCATCATCAACATCATCATCAACATCATCATCAACATCATCATCAACATCATCATCAACATCATCATCAACATCATCATCAACATCATCAGCAACATCATCAGCAACATCATCAGCAATATTATCAGCAACATCATCAACAACATCATCATCAGCAACATCATCATCAGCAACATCATCATCAGCAACATCATCATCATCATCATCATCATCATCATCATCATCATCATCATCATCATCATCATCATCATCATCATCATCATCATTATCATCATCATGCCCGGAGGCGGTGCTGTACCGCCTCCGGGCATACCACACCGCCTCCGGGCATACAACACCGCCTCCGGGCATACTACACCGCCTCCGGGCATACCACACCGCCTCCGGGCATACAACACCGCCTCCGGGCATACTACACCGCCTCCGGGCATACCACACCGCCTCCGGGCATACAACACCGCCTCCGGGCAAACTACACCGCCTCCGGGCATACCACACCGCCTCCGGGCATACAACACCGCCTCCGGGCATACTACACCGCCTCCGGGCATACCACACCGCCTCCGGGCATACAACACCGCCTCCGGGCATACTACACCGCCTCCGGGCATACCACACCGCCTCCGGGCATACAACACCGCCTCCGGGCATACAACACCGCCTCCGGGCATACCACACCGCCTCCGGGCATACAACACCGCCTCCGGGCATACAACACCGCCTCCGGGCATACCACACCGTCTCACGTCATCATCAGCAACATCATCAGCAACATCATCATCATCATCATCATCATCATCATCATCATCATCATCATCATCATCATCATCATCATCATCATCATCATCATCATCATCATCATCATCATCATCATCATCATCATCATCATCATCATCATCATCATCATCATCATCATCATCATCATCATCATCATCATCATCATCATCATCATCATCATCATCATCATCATCATTATCATCATCATGCCTGGAGGCGGTGTTGTACCGCCTCCGGGCATACCACACCGCCTCCGGGCATACAACACCGCCTCCGGGCATACTACACCGCCTCCGGGCATACCACACCGCCTCCGGGCATACAACACCGCCTCCGGGCATACTACACCGCCTCCGGGCATACCACACCGCCTCCGGGCATACAACACCGCCTCCGGGCATACAACACCGGTTCCGGGCATACCACACCGTCTCACGTCATCATCAGCAACATCATCAGCAACATCATCAGCAATATCACCAGCAACATCATCAGCAACATCATCAGCAACATCATCAGCAACATCATCAGCAACATCATCAGCAACATCATCATCAACATCATCATCAACATCATCATCAACATCATCATCAACATCATCATCAACATCATCAGCAACATCATCAGCAACATCATCAGCAACATCATCAGCAACATCATCAACAACATCATCATCAGCAACATCATCATCAGCAACATCATCATCAGCAACATCATCATCATCATCATCATCATCATCATCATCATCATCATCATCATCATCATCATCATCATCATCATCATCATCATCATCATCGTCATCATCATCATCATCATCATCATCATCATCATCATCATCATCATCATCATCATCATCATCATCATCATCATCATGCCCGGAGGCGGTGTTGTACCGCCTCCGGGCATACCACACCGCCTCCGGGCATACAACACCGCCTCCGGGCATACTACACCGCCTCCGGGCATACCACACCGCCTCCGGGCATACAACACCGCCTCCAGGCATACTACACCGCCTCCGGGCATACCACACCGCCTCCGGGCATACAACACCGCCTCCGGGCATACTGCACCGCCTCCGGGCATACCACACCACCTCCGGGCATACAACACCGCCTCCGGGCATACTACACCGCCTCCGGGCATACCAGACCGCCTCAGGGCATACAACACCGCCTCCGGGCATACAACACCGCCTCCGGGCATACCACACCGCCTCCGGGCATACAACACCGCCTCCGGGCATACAACACCGCCTCCGGGCATACCACACCGCCTCCGGGCATACAACACCGCCTCCGGGCATACAACACCGGTTCCGGGCATACCACACCGTCTCACGTCATCATCAGCAACATCATCAGCAACATCATCAGCAATATCACCAGCAACATCATCAGCAACATCATCAGCAACATCATCAGCAACATCATCAGCAACATCATCAGCAACATCATCATCAACATCATCAACAACATCATCATCAACATCATCATCAACATCATCATCAACATCATCAGCAACATCATCAGCAACATCATCAGCAACATCATCAGCAACATCATCAACAACATCATCATCAGCAACATCATCATCAGCAACATCATCATCAGCAACATCATCATCATCATCATCATCATCATCATCATCATCATCATCATCATCATCATCATCATCATCATCATCATCATCATCATCATCATCATCATCATCATCATCATCATCATCATCATCATCATCATCATCATCATCATCATCATCATCATCATCATCATCATCATCATCATCATCATCATCATCATCATCATCATCATCATCATCATCATCATCATCATCATCATCATTATCATCATCATGCCCGGAGGCGGTGTTGTACCGCCTCCGGGCATACCACACCGCCTCCGGGCATACAACACCGCCTCCGGGCATACTACACCGCCTCCGGGCATACCACACCGCCTCCGGGCATACAACACCGCCTCCGGGCATACTACACCGCCTCCGGGCATACCACACCGCCTCCGGGCATACAACACCGCCTCCGGGCATACAACACCGCCTCCGGGCATACCACACCGCCTCCGGGCATACAACACCGCCTCCGGGCATACAACACCGCAAACGGGCATACCACACCGTCTCACGTCATCATCAGCAACATCATCAGCAACATCATCAGCAACATCATCAGCAACATCACCAGCAACATCATCAGCAACATCATCAGCAACATCATCAGCAACATCATCATCAACATCATCATCAACATCATCATTAACATCATCATCAACATCAACATCATCATCAACATCATCATCAACATCATCATCAACATCATCATCAACATCATCATCAACATCATCATCAACATCATCATCAACATCATCATCATCAACATCATCAGCAACATCATCAGCAACATCATCAGCAATATTATCAGCAACATCATCAACAACATCATCATCAGCAACATCATCATCAGCAACATCATCATCAGCAACATCATCATCATCATCATCATCATCATCATCATCATCATCATCATCATCATCATCATCATCATCATCATCATCATCATTATCATCATCATGCCCGGAGGCGGTGCTGTACCGCCTCCGGGCATACCACACCGCCTCCGGGCATACAACACCGCCTCCGGGCATACTACACCGCCTCCGGGCATACCACACCGCCTCCGGGCATACAACACCGCCTCCGGGCATACTACACCGCCTCCGGGCATACCACACCGCCTCCGGGCATAAAACACCGCCTCCGGGCATACTGCACCGCCTCCGGGCATACCACACCGCCTCCGGGCATACAACACCGCCTCCGGGCATACTACACCGCCTCCGGGCATACCAGACCGCCTCAGGGCATACAACACCGCCTCCGGGCATACAACACCGCCTCCGGGCATACCACACCGCCTCCGGGCATACAACACCGCCTCCGGGCATACAACACCGCCTCCGGGCATACCACACCGCCTCCGGGCATACAACACCGCCTCCGGGCATACAACACCGCCTCCGGGCATACCACACCGTCTCACGTCATCATCAGCAACATCATCAGCAACATCATCAGCAACATCACCAGCAACATCATCAGCAACATCATCAGCAACATCATCAGCAACATCATCAGCAACATCATCAGCAACATCATCATCAACATCATCATCAACATCATCATCAACATCATCATCAACATCATCAGCAACATCATCAGCAACATCATCAGCAACATCATCAGCAACATCATCAGCAACATCATCAACAACATCATCATCAGCAACATCATCATCAGCAACATCATCATCAGCAACATCATCATCATCATCATCATCATCATCATCATCATCATCATCATCATCATCATCATCATCATCATCATCATCATCATCATCATCATCATCATCATCATCATCATCATCATCATCATCATCATCATCATCATCATCATCATCATCATCATCATCATCATCATCATCATCATTATCATCATCATGCCCGGAGGCGGTGTTGTACCGCCTCCGGGCATACCACACCGCCTCCGGGCATACAACACCGCCTCCGGGCATACTACACCGCCTCCGGGCATACCACACCGCCTCCGGGCATACAACACCGCCTCTGGGCATACTACACCGCCTCCGGGCATACCACACCGCCTCGGGGCATACAACACCGCCTCCGGGCATACTGCACCGCCTCTGGGCATACCACACCGCCTCCGGGCATACAACACCGCCTCCGGGCATACTACACCGCCTCCGGGCATACCACACCGTCTCACATCATCATCAGCAACATCATCAGCAACATCATCAGCAACATCACCAGCAACATCATCAGCAACATCATCAGCAACATCATCAGCAACATCATCAGCAACATCATCAGCAACATCATCATCAACATCATCATCAACATCATCATCAACATCATCATCAACATCATCATCAACATCAACATCATCATGAACATCATCATCAACATCATCATCAACATCATCATCAACATCATCATCAACATCATCATCAACATCATCATCAACATCATCATCAACATCATCATCAACATCATCATCAACATCATCAGCAACATAATCAGCAACATCATCATCAACATCATGAGCAACATCATCAACAACATCATCATCAGCAACATCATCATCAGCAACATCATCATCAGCAACATCATCATCATCATCATCATCATCATCATCTTCATCATCATCATCATCATCATCATCATCATCATCATCATCATCATCATCATCATCATCATCATCATCATCATCATCATCATCATCATCATCATCATCATCATCATCATCATCATCATTATCATCATCATGCCTGGAGGCGGTGTTGTACCGCCTCCGGGCATACCACACCGCCTCCGGGCATACAACACCGCCTCCGGGCATACTACACCGCCTCCGGGCATACCACACCGCCTCCGGGCATACAACACCGCCTCCGGGCATACTACACCGCCTCCGGGCATACCACACCGCCTCCGGGCATACAACACCGCCTCCGGGCATACCACACCGCCTCCGGGCATACAACACCGCCTCCGGGCATACAACACCGCCTCCGGGCATACCACACCGCCTCCGGGCATACAACACCGCCTCCGGGCATACAACACCGGTTCCGGGCATACCACACCGTCTCACGTCATCATCAGCAACATCATCAGCAACATCATCAGCAATATCACCAGCAACATCATCAGCAACATCATCAGCAACATCATCAGCAACATCATCAGCAACATCATCAGCAACATCATCATCAACATCATCAACAACATCATCATCAACATCATCATCAACATCATCATCAACATCATCAGCAACATCATCAGCAACATCATCAGCAACAACATCAGCAACATCATCAACAACATCATCATCAGCAACATCATCATCAGCAACATCATCATCAGCAACATCATCATCATCATCATCATCATCATCATCATCATCATCATCATCATCATCATCATCATCATCATCATCATCATCATCATCATCATCATTATCATCATCATGCCCGGAGGCGGTGTTGTACCGCCTCCGGGCATACCACACCGCCTCCGGGCATACAACACCGCCTCCGGGCACACTACACCGCTTCCGGGCATACCACACCGCCTCCGGGCATACAACACCGCCTCCGGGCATACTACACCGCCTCCGGGCATACCACACCGCCTCCGGGCATACAACAACGCCTCCGGGCATACTGCACCGCCTCCGAGCATACCACACCGCCTCCGGGCATACAACACCGCCTCCGGGCATACTACACCGCCTCCGGGCATACCAGACCGCCTCAGGGCATACAACACCGCCTCCGGGCATACAACACCGCCTCCGGGCATACCACACCGCCTCCGGGCATACAACACCGCCTCCGGGCATACAACACCGCCTCCGGGCATACAACACCGCCTCCGGGCATACCACACCGCCTCCGGGCATACAACACCGCCTCCGGGCATACAACACCGCCTCCGGGCATGCCACACCGTCTCACGTCATCATCAGCAACATCATCAGCAACATCATCAGCAACATCACCAGCAACATCATCAGCAACATCATCAGCAACATCATCAGCAACATCATCAGCAACATCATCAGCAACATCATCATCAACATCATCATCAACATCATCATCAACATCATCATCAACATCATCATCAACATCATCAGCAACATCATCAGCAACATCATCAGCAACATCATCAGCAACATCATCAACAACATCATCATCAGCAACATCATCATCAGCAACATCATCATCAGCAACATCATCATCATCATCATCATCATCATCATCATCATCATCATCATCATCATCATCATCATCATCATCATCATCATCATCATCATCATCATCATCATCATCATCATCATCATCATCATCATCATCATCATCATCATCATCATCATCATCATCATCATCATCATCATCATCATCATCATTATCATCATCATGCCCGGAGGCGGTGTTGTACCGCCTCCGGGCATACCACACCGCCTCCGGGCATACAACACCGCCTCCGGGCATACTACACCGCCTCCGGGCATACCACACCGCCTCCGGGCATACAACACCGCCTCTGGGCATACTACACCGCCTCCGGGCATACCACACCGCCTCGGGGCATACAACACCGCCTCCGGGCATACTGCACCGCCTCCGGGCATACCACACCGCCTCCGGGCATACAACACCGCCTCCGGGCATACTACACCGCCTCCGGGCATACCACACCGTCTCACATCATCATCAGCAACATCATCAGCAACATCATCAGCAACATCACCAGCAACATCACCAGCAACATCATCAGCAACATCATCAGCAACATCATCAGCAACATCATCAGCAACATCATCAGCAACATCATCATCAACATCATCATCAACATCATCATCAACATCATCATCAACATCATCATCAACATCAACATCATCATGAACATCATCATCAACATCATCATCAACATCATCATCAACATCATCATCAACATCATCATCAACATCATCATCAACATCATCATCAACATCATCATCAACATCATCATCAACATCATCAGCAACATAATCAGCAACATCATCATCAACATCATGAGCAACATCATCAACAACATCATCATCAGCAACATCATCATCAGTAACATCATCATCAGCAACATCATCATCATCATCATCATCATCATCATCATCATCATCATCATCATCATCATCATCATCATCATCATCATCATCATCATCATCATCATCATCATCATCATCATCATCATCATCATCATCATCATCATCATTATCATCATCATCATGCCCGGAGGCGGTGTTGTACCGCCTCCGGGGATACCACACCGCCTCCGGGCATACAACACCGCCTCCGGGCATACTACACCGCCTCCGGGCATACCACACCGCCTCCGGGCATACAACACCGCCTCCGGGCAAACTACACCGCCTCCGGGCATACCACACCGCCTCCGGGCATACAACACCGCCTCCGGGCATACTACACCGCCTCCGGGCATACCACACCGCCTCCGGGCATACAACACCGCCTCCGGGCATACTACACCGCCTCCGGGCATACCACACCGCCTCCGGGCATACAACACCGCCTCCGGGCATACAACACCGCCTCCGGGCATACCACACCGCCTCCGGGCATACAACACCGCCTCCGGGCATACTACACCGCCTCCGGGCATACCACACCGCCTCCGGGCATACAACACCGCCTCCGGGCATACTGCACCGCCTCCGGGCATACCACACCGCCTCCGGGCATACAACACCGCCTCCGGGCATACTACACCGCCTCCGGGCATACCAGACCGCCTCAGGGCATACAACACCGCCTCCGGGCATACAACACCGCCTCCGGGCATACCACACCGCCTCCGGGCATACAACACCGCCTCCGGGCATACAACACCGCCTCCGGGCATACCACACCGCCTCCGGGCATACAACACCGCCTCCGGGCATACAACACCGCCTCCGGGCATACCACACCGTCTCACGTCATCATCAGCAACATCATCAGCAACATCATCAGCAACATCACCAGCAACATCATCAGCAACATCATCAGCAACATCATCAGCAACATCATCAGCAACATCATCAGCAACATCATCATCAACATCATCATCAACATCATCATCAACATCATCATCAACATCATCAGCAACATCATCAGCAACATCATCAGCAACATCATCAGCAACATCATCAACAACATCATCATCAGCAACATCATCATCAGCAACATCATCATCAGCAACATCATCATCATCATCATCATCATCATCATCATCATCATCATCATCATCATCATCATCATCATCATCATCATCATCATCATCATCATCATCATCATCATCATCATCATCATCATCATCATCATCATCATCATCATCATCATCATCATCATCATCATCATCATCATCATCATCATTATCATCATCATGCCCGGAGGCGGTGTTGTACCGCCTCCGGGCATACCACACCGCCTCCGGGCATACAACACCGCCTCCGGGCACACTACACCGCTTCCGGGCATACCACACCGCCTCCGGGCATACAACACCGCCTCCGGGCATACTACACCGCCTCCGGGCATACCACACCGCCTCCGGGCATACAACAACGCCTCCGGGCATACTGCACCGCCTCCGGGCATACCACACCGCCTCCGGGCATACAACACCGCCTCCGGGCATACAACACCGCCTCCGGGCATACCACACCGCCTCCGGGCATACAACACCGCCTCCGGGCATACAACACCGCCTCCGGGCATACCACACCGCCTCCGGGCATACAACACCGCCTCCGGGCATACAACACCGCCTCCGGGCATACCACACCGTCTCACGTCATCATCAGCAACATCATCAGCAACATCATCAGCAACATCACCAGCAACATCATCAGCAACATCATCAGCAACATCATCAGCAACATCATCAGCAACATCATCAGCAACATCATCAACAACATCATCATCAGCAACATCATCATCAGCAACATCATCATCAGCAACATCATCATCATCATCATCATCATCATCATCATCATCATCATCATCATCATCATCATCATCATCATCATCATCATCATCATCATCATCATCATCATCATCATCATCATCATCATCATCATCATCATCATCATCATCATCATCATCATCATTATCATCATCATGCCCGGAGGCGGTGTTGTACCGCCTCCGGGCATAACACCGCCTCCGGGCATACAACACCGCCTCCGGGCATACTACACCGCCTCCGGGCATACCACACCGCCTCCGGGCATACAACACCGCCTCTGGGCATACTACACCGCCTCCGGGCATACCAGACCGCCTCAGGGCATACAACACCGCCTCCGGGCATACAACACCGCCTCCGGGCATACCACACCGCCTCCGGGCATACAACACCGCCTCCGGGCATATAACACCGCCTCCGGGCATACCACACCGCCTCCGGGCATACAACACCGCCTCCGGGCATACAACACCGCCTCCGGGCATACCACACCGTCTCACATCATCATCAGCAACATCATCAGCAACATCATCAGCAACATCACCAGCAACATCATCAGCAACATCATCAGCAACATCATCAGCAACATCATCAGCAACATCATCAGCAACATCATCATCAACATCATCATCAACATCATCATCAACATCATCATCAACATCATCATCAACATCAACATCATCATGAACATCATCATCAACATCATCATCAACATCATCATCAACATCATCATCAACATCATCATCAACATCATCATCAACATCATCATCAACATCATCATCAACATCATCATCAACATCATCAGCAACATAATCAGCAACATCATCATCAACATCATGAGCAACATCATCAACAACATCATCATCAGCAACATCATCATCAGCAACATCATCATCAGCAACATCATCATCATCATCATCATCATCATCTTCATCATCATCATCATCATCATCATCATCATCATCATCATCATCATCATCATCATCATCATCATCATCATCAT
Organism: Chirona hameri; assembly: GCA_036785665.1. NCBI lineage: Eukaryota > Metazoa > Arthropoda > Thecostraca > Balanomorpha > Balanidae > Chirona > Chirona hameri. The sequence goes on from JAXIVJ010016146.1 coordinate 20,448, forward strand.
CATCATCATCATCATCATCATCATCATCATCATCATCATCATCATCATCATCATCATCATCATCATCATCATCATCATCATCATCATCATCATCATCATCATCATTATCATCATCATGCCTGGAGGCGGTGTTGTACCGCCTCCGGGCATACCACACCGCCTCCGGGCATACAACACCGCCTCCGGGCATACTACACCGCCTCCGGGCATACCACACCGCCTCCGGGCATACAACACCGCCTCCGGGCATACTACACCGCCTCCGGGCATACCACACCGCCTCCGGGCATACAACACCGCCTCCGGGCATACAACACCGCCTCCGGGCATACAACACCGCCTCCGGGCATACAACACCGGTTCCGGGCATACCACACCGTCTCACGTCATCATCAGCAACATCATCAGCAACATCATCAGCAATATCACCAGCAACATCATCAGCAACATCATCAGCAACATCATCAGCAACATCATCAGCAACATCATCAGCAACATCATCATCAACATCATCATCAACATCATCATCAACATCATCATCAACATCATCATCAACATCATCAGCAACATCATCAGCAACATCATCAGCAACATGATCAGCAACATCATCAACAACATCATCATCAGCAACATCATCATCAGCAACATCATCATCAGCAACATCATCTTCATCATCATCATCATCATCATCATCATCATCATCATCATCATCATCATCATCATCATCATCATCATCATCATCATCATCATCATCATCATCATCATCATCATCATCATCATCATCATCATCATCATCATCATCATCATCATCATCATCATCATCATCATCATCATCATTATCATCATCATGCCCGGAGGCGGTGTTGTACCGCCTCCGGGCATACCACACCGCCTCCGGGCATACAACACCGCCTCCGGGCATACTACACCGCCTCCGGGCATACCACACCGCCTCCGGGCATACAACACCGCCTCCGGGCATACTACACCGCCTCCGGGCATACCACACCGCCTCCGGGCATACAACACCGCCTCCGGGCATACAACACCGCCTCCGGGCATACCACACCGCCTCCGGGCATACAACACCGCCTCCGGGCATACAACACCGCAAACGGGCATACCACACCGTCTCACGTCATCATCAGCAACATCATCAGCAACATCATCAGCAACATCATCAGCAACATCACCAGCAACATCATCAGCAACATCATCAGCAACATCATCAGCAACATCATCATCAACATCATCATCAACATCATCATTAACATCATCATCAACATCAACATCATCATCAACATCATCATCAACATCATCATCAACATCATCATCAACATCATCATCAACATCATCATCAACATCATCATCAACATCATCATCAACATCATCAGCAACATCATCAGCAACATCATCAGCAATATTATCAGCAACATCATCAACAACATCATCATCAGCAACATCATCATCAGCAACATCATCATCAGCAACATCATCATCATCATCATCATCATCATCATCATCATCATCATCATCATCATCATCATCATCATCATCATCATCATCATTATCATCATCATGCCCGGAGGCGGTGCTGTACCGCCTCCGGGCATACCACACCGCCTCCGGGCATACAACACCGCCTCCGGGCATACTACACCGCCTCCGGGCATACCACACCGCCTCCGGGCATACAACACCGCCTCCGGGCATACTACACCGCCTCCGGGCATACCACACCGCCTCCGGGCATACAACACCGCCTCCGGGCAAACTACACCGCCTCCGGGCATACCACACCGCCTCCGGGCATACAACACCGCCTCCGGGCATACTACACCGCCTCCGGGCATACCACACCGCCTCCGGGCATACAACACCGCCTCCGGGCATACTACACCGCCTCCGGGCATACCACACCGCCTCCGGGCATACAACACCGCCTCCGGGCATACAACACCGCCTCCGGGCATACCACACCGCCTCCGGGCATACAACACCGCCTCCGGGCATACAACACCGCCTCCGGGCATACCACACCGTCTCACGTCATCATCAGCAACATCATCAGCAACATCATCATCATCATCATCATCATCATCATCATCATCATCATCATCATCATCATCATCATCATCATCATCATCATCATCATCATCATCATCATCATCATCATCATCATCATCATCATCATCATCATCATCATCATCATCATCATCATCATCATCATCATCATCATCATCATCATCATCATCATCATCATCATCATCATTATCATCATCATGCCTGGAGGCGGTGTTGTACCGCCTCCGGGCATACCACACCGCCTCCGGGCATACAACACCGCCTCCGGGCATACTACACCGCCTCCGGGCATACCACACCGCCTCCGGGCATACAACACCGCCTCCGGGCATACTACACCGCCTCCGGGCATACCACACCGCCTCCGGGCATACAACACCGCCTCCGGGCATACAACACCGGTTCCGGGCATACCACACCGTCTCACGTCATCATCAGCAACATCATCAGCAACATCATCAGCAATATCACCAGCAACATCATCAGCAACATCATCAGCAACATCATCAGCAACATCATCAGCAACATCATCAGCAACATCATCATCAACATCATCATCAACATCATCATCAACATCATCATCAACATCATCATCAACATCATCAGCAACATCATCAGCAACATCATCAGCAACATCATCAGCAACATCATCAACAACATCATCATCAGCAACATCATCATCAGCAACATCATCATCAGCAACATCATCATCATCATCATCATCATCATCATCATCATCATCATCATCATCATCATCATCATCATCATCATCATCATCATCATCATCATCGTCATCATCATCATCATCATCATCATCATCATCATCATCATCATCATCATCATCATCATCATCATCATCATCATCATCATCATGCCCGGAGGCGGTGTTGTACCGCCTCCGGGCATACCACACCGCCTCCGGGCATACAACACCGCCTCCGGGCATACTACACCGCCTCCGGGCATACCACACCGCCTCCGGGCATACAACACCGCCTCCAGGCATACTACACCGCCTCCGGGCATACCACACCGCCTCCGGGCATACAACACCGCCTCCGGGCATACTGCACCGCCTCCGGGCATACCACACCACCTCCGGGCATACAACACCGCCTCCGGGCATACTACACCGCCTCCGGGCATACCAGACCGCCTCAGGGCATACAACACCGCCTCCGGGCATACAACACCGCCTCCGGGCATACCACACCGCCTCCGGGCATACAACACCGCCTCCGGGCATACAACACCGCCTCCGGGCATACCACACCGCCTCCGGGCATACAACACCGCCTCCGGGCATACAACACCGGTTCCGGGCATACCACACCGTCTCACGTCATCATCAGCAACATCATCAGCAACATCATCAGCAATATCACCAGCAACATCATCAGCAACATCATCAGCAACATCATCAGCAACATCATCAGCAACATCATCAGCAACATCATCATCAACATCATCAACAACATCATCATCAACATCATCATCAACATCATCATCAACATCATCAGCAACATCATCAGCAACATCATCAGCAACATCATCAGCAACATCATCAACAACATCATCATCAGCAACATCATCATCAGCAACATCATCATCAGCAACATCATCATCATCATCATCATCATCATCATCATCATCATCATCATCATCATCATCATCATCATCATCATCATCATCATCATCATCATCATCATCATCATCATCATCATCATCATCATCATCATCATCATCATCATCATCATCATCATCATCATCATCATCATCATCATCATCATCATCATCATCATCATCATCATCATCATCATCATCATCATCATCATCATCATCATTATCATCATCATGCCCGGAGGCGGTGTTGTACCGCCTCCGGGCATACCACACCGCCTCCGGGCATACAACACCGCCTCCGGGCATACTACACCGCCTCCGGGCATACCACACCGCCTCCGGGCATACAACACCGCCTCCGGGCATACTACACCGCCTCCGGGCATACCACACCGCCTCCGGGCATACAACACCGCCTCCGGGCATACAACACCGCCTCCGGGCATACCACACCGCCTCCGGGCATACAACACCGCCTCCGGGCATACAACACCGCAAACGGGCATACCACACCGTCTCACGTCATCATCAGCAACATCATCAGCAACATCATCAGCAACATCATCAGCAACATCACCAGCAACATCATCAGCAACATCATCAGCAACATCATCAGCAACATCATCATCAACATCATCATCAACATCATCATTAACATCATCATCAACATCAACATCATCATCAACATCATCATCAACATCATCATCAACATCATCATCAACATCATCATCAACATCATCATCAACATCATCATCAACATCATCATCAACATCATCAGCAACATCATCAGCAACATCATCAGCAATATTATCAGCAACATCATCAACAACATCATCATCAGCAACATCATCATCAGCAACATCATCATCAGCAACATCATCATCATCATCATCATCATCATCATCATCATCATCATCATCATCATCATCATCATCATCATCATCATCATCATTATCATCATCATGCCCGGAGGCGGTGCTGTACCGCCTCCGGGCATACCACACCGCCTCCGGGCATACAACACCGCCTCCGGGCATACTACACCGCCTCCGGGCATACCACACCGCCTCCGGGCATACAACACCGCCTCCGGGCATACTACACCGCCTCCGGGCATACCACACCGCCTCCGGGCATAAAACACCGCCTCCGGGCATACTGCACCGCCTCCGGGCATACCACACCGCCTCCGGGCATACAACACCGCCTCCGGGCATACTACACCGCCTCCGGGCATACCAGACCGCCTCAGGGCATACAACACCGCCTCCGGGCATACAACACCGCCTCCGGGCATACCACACCGCCTCCGGGCATACAACACCGCCTCCGGGCATACAACACCGCCTCCGGGCATACCACACCGCCTCCGGGCATACAACACCGCCTCCGGGCATACAACACCGCCTCCGGGCATACCACACCGTCTCACGTCATCATCAGCAACATCATCAGCAACATCATCAGCAACATCACCAGCAACATCATCAGCAACATCATCAGCAACATCATCAGCAACATCATCAGCAACATCATCAGCAACATCATCATCAACATCATCATCAACATCATCATCAACATCATCATCAACATCATCAGCAACATCATCAGCAACATCATCAGCAACATCATCAGCAACATCATCAGCAACATCATCAACAACATCATCATCAGCAACATCATCATCAGCAACATCATCATCAGCAACATCATCATCATCATCATCATCATCATCATCATCATCATCATCATCATCATCATCATCATCATCATCATCATCATCATCATCATCATCATCATCATCATCATCATCATCATCATCATCATCATCATCATCATCATCATCATCATCATCATCATCATCATCATCATCATCATTATCATCATCATGCCCGGAGGCGGTGTTGTACCGCCTCCGGGCATACCACACCGCCTCCGGGCATACAACACCGCCTCCGGGCATACTACACCGCCTCCGGGCATACCACACCGCCTCCGGGCATACAACACCGCCTCTGGGCATACTACACCGCCTCCGGGCATACCACACCGCCTCGGGGCATACAACACCGCCTCCGGGCATACTGCACCGCCTCTGGGCATACCACACCGCCTCCGGGCATACAACACCGCCTCCGGGCATACTACACCGCCTCCGGGCATACCACACCGTCTCACATCATCATCAGCAACATCATCAGCAACATCATCAGCAACATCACCAGCAACATCATCAGCAACATCATCAGCAACATCATCAGCAACATCATCAGCAACATCATCAGCAACATCATCATCAACATCATCATCAACATCATCATCAACATCATCATCAACATCATCATCAACATCAACATCATCATGAACATCATCATCAACATCATCATCAACATCATCATCAACATCATCATCAACATCATCATCAACATCATCATCAACATCATCATCAACATCATCATCAACATCATCATCAACATCATCAGCAACATAATCAGCAACATCATCATCAACATCATGAGCAACATCATCAACAACATCATCATCAGCAACATCATCATCAGCAACATCATCATCAGCAACATCATCATCATCATCATCATCATCATCATCTTCATCATCATCATCATCATCATCATCATCATCATCATCATCATCATCATCATCATCATCATCATCATCATCATCATCATCATCATCATCATCATCATCATCATCATCATCATCATCATCATTATCATCATCATGCCTGGAGGCGGTGTTGTACCGCCTCCGGGCATACCACACCGCCTCCGGGCATACAACACCGCCTCCGGGCATACTACACCGCCTCCGGGCATACCACACCGCCTCCGGGCATACAACACCGCCTCCGGGCATACTACACCGCCTCCGGGCATACCACACCGCCTCCGGGCATACAACACCGCCTCCGGGCATACCACACCGCCTCCGGGCATACAACACCGCCTCCGGGCATACAACACCGCCTCCGGGCATACCACACCGCCTCCGGGCATACAACACCGCCTCCGGGCATACAACACCGGTTCCGGGCATACCACACCGTCTCACGTCATCATCAGCAACATCATCAGCAACATCATCAGCAATATCACCAGCAACATCATCAGCAACATCATCAGCAACATCATCAGCAACATCATCAGCAACATCATCAGCAACATCATCATCAACATCATCAACAACATCATCATCAACATCATCATCAACATCATCATCAACATCATCAGCAACATCATCAGCAACATCATCAGCAACAACATCAGCAACATCATCAACAACATCATCATCAGCAACATCATCATCAGCAACATCATCATCAGCAACATCATCATCATCATCATCATCATCATCATCATCATCATCATCATCATCATCATCATCATCATCATCATCATCATCATCATCATCATCATTATCATCATCATGCCCGGAGGCGGTGTTGTACCGCCTCCGGGCATACCACACCGCCTCCGGGCATACAACACCGCCTCCGGGCACACTACACCGCTTCCGGGCATACCACACCGCCTCCGGGCATACAACACCGCCTCCGGGCATACTACACCGCCTCCGGGCATACCACACCGCCTCCGGGCATACAACAACGCCTCCGGGCATACTGCACCGCCTCCGAGCATACCACACCGCCTCCGGGCATACAACACCGCCTCCGGGCATACTACACCGCCTCCGGGCATACCAGACCGCCTCAGGGCATACAACACCGCCTCCGGGCATACAACACCGCCTCCGGGCATACCACACCGCCTCCGGGCATACAACACCGCCTCCGGGCATACAACACCGCCTCCGGGCATACAACACCGCCTCCGGGCATACCACACCGCCTCCGGGCATACAACACCGCCTCCGGGCATACAACACCGCCTCCGGGCATGCCACACCGTCTCACGTCATCATCAGCAACATCATCAGCAACATCATCAGCAACATCACCAGCAACATCATCAGCAACATCATCAGCAACATCATCAGCAACATCATCAGCAACATCATCAGCAACATCATCATCAACATCATCATCAACATCATCATCAACATCATCATCAACATCATCATCAACATCATCAGCAACATCATCAGCAACATCATCAGCAACATCATCAGCAACATCATCAACAACATCATCATCAGCAACATCATCATCAGCAACATCATCATCAGCAACATCATCATCAGCAACATCATCATCATCATCATCATCATCATCATCATCATCATCATCATCATCATCATCATCATCATCATCATCATCATCATCATCATCATCATCATCATCATCATCATCATCATCATCATCATCATCATCATCATCATCATCATCATCATCATCATCATCATCATCATCATCATCATCATTATCATCATCATGCCCGGAGGCGGTGTTGTACCGCCTCCGGGCATACCACACCGCCTCCGGGCATACAACACCGCCTCCGGGCATACTACACCGCCTCCGGGCATACCACACCGCCTCCGGGCATACAACACCGCCTCTGGGCATACTACACCGCCTCCGGGCATACCACACCGCCTCGGGGCATACAACACCGCCTCCGGGCATACTGCACCGCCTCCGGGCATACCACACCGCCTCCGGGCATACAACACCGCCTCCGGGCATACTACACCGCCTCCGGGCATACCACACCGTCTCACATCATCATCAGCAACATCATCAGCAACATCATCAGCAACATCACCAGCAACATCATCAGCAACATCATCAGCAACATCATCAGCAACATCATCAGCAACATCATCAGCAACATCATCATCAACATCATCATCAACATCATCATCAACATCATCATCAACATCATCATCAACATCAACATCATCATGAACATCATCATCAACATCATCATCAACATCATCATCAACATCATCATCAACATCATCATCAACATCATCATCAACATCATCATCAACATCATCATCAACATCATCATCAACATCATCAGCAACATAATCAGCAACATCATCATCAACATCATGAGCAACATCATCAACAACATCATCATCAGCAACATCATCATCAGTAACATCATCATCAGCAACATCATCATCATCATCATCATCATCATCATCATCATCATCATCATCATCATCATCATCATCATCATCATCATCATCATCATCATCATCATCATCATCATCATCATCATCATCATCATCATCATCATCATCATTATCATCATCATCATGCCCGGAGGCGGTGTTGTACCGCCTCCGGGGATACCACACCGCCTCCGGGCATACAACACCGCCTCCGGGCATACTACACCGCCTCCGGGCATACCACACCGCCTCCGGGCATACAACACCGCCTCCGGGCAAACTACACCGCCTCCGGGCATACCACACCGCCTCCGGGCATACAACACCGCCTCCGGGCATACTACACCGCCTCCGGGCATACCACACCGCCTCCGGGCATACAACACCGCCTCCGGGCATACTACACCGCCTCCGGGCATACCACACCGCCTCCGGGCATACAACACCGCCTCC